>JAUJYZ010000518.1:0-25000 GCA_033675265.1 Actinostola sp. cb2023 | reverse complement strand
ATCGTAGCAGGCAGCCTCGCGAAGACTTTGAAGTTTGAGCGCAAACGAGAGCAATAAGTAATACGACCTTACTATTTCCTGCGTCCTCAATGTAAACAATGTGGTGAAGGATGAACGTGATTGGATGGCATGGTGTCCGTTGCAGGAAGTGGGCGTGACAATGTTTGCAAATTTTCAAAGGTCATTTTCTCCTTGTTGAGTTTTCGCAAAGTTACCAAGATATTTTTGAATTAATAGGGTACTTAGATTTGATGGATTTTGCTAAAACTTTGACACAAGTTAGCAGACTAACTGAAGATCAAAACCGTGTCAGGGATTTTTGATTTTGATTTTTACTCAAAAGTTATAACGTGTTAACTGAAGAAGAAACAACATTTATGATTGATTAAACTTCAACTAAGATAACTTTTTATTGACATCGAATATGAGAAAAGCCTGACACGGTTTTACAGGTCAAAGTGTCGTGATTAATATGGTATAAAGATCAATAGAGTCGGATGTAACGCAAGGTCTATTAATTCGGTCAAACGGAGACGGTCGTTTTCAAAACAATGACCCGCGACGTCTCCATTTTTAATTTAAAAGAAAATATCACGGTATTATGGCGATCTTCATTCTATTAGCTTTAAAATGATGTAAAGTTGATGGGAATTGGTCAAATAATAAGGAAATTAAAAATGTTTTCCGAGACGTACCCGCCAAGGTGAACCGTATCCTTAATAAGTTAGAAATCTCAAAATAGTATTATTTAATTACCCATAATGCACCCGATATATTAATATTTCGTGGCGGTCAGAATTTTTGCAAATGACTGTATATACCACCTAGACTTTTAAAGGGTTTGGTGAACACAGAATGCTTGTGGTTCGAGCTGTATAACAGTTGAGAACAACATGCAGACTATGTAGCCGACTTGCACTAAGAGGTCACGTGACCCTAACTTCCATAAAACTAATGTCTGACACAGTATGACATTTCAAAAATAAAATCGCATTAACGTTGTCACGAACTAGAGATATTTAAAGGGGTCGCGGTAAAACGCGGAAACGGAAAGTTGAGGAAAGCGGAAAGTTGCGGAAAACGGAAAGTTGCGGAAAGTCGGTAAAACGCGGAAAGCTAAACAAATATACCAATCCCTACCCCTCCCCCGTTCCTTCAATTCACAAGCGACCTTTGGTCTGATCTGGGATACGTCAATGATAGCACATGTTCATGTCACCAAAGCTCTGGGTAGGTAGAAATGGTAAATTCGTCACTTTCCCATAGCAACACGACGCTGATTGGTCAACAGATCAAGGTAGTTTCTGTTTACAGATACCTGAGAATCGGATTTTTTTACTCTGCAAACACGAGGTCGTTCTTTGCGTTCTTTGACATGCTGCTCGTCGATGCCAGGCATGCATGTATGTGCTCTCGATCGCTTTATTTTGATTGCTTTTCTGATTTAAGAAGTGCATGGGTTTATGTTTTAAAGTGCTATATACCTGAATGTCATGACTATTAACCCGGCTATTAACCCCCAAGTATTTTACATGGTATGACCCCTGAAGTCCCTGAATAAGCAGGAATGCCAGTCGTCCCTCTAAGTTTTATACTCATGGGTACTGTAAGCGGTATGCTTTAAATTGAGAAACTAACTTAGGTTTAGTGATGGCAAGATCTGCATTCATTGCAGGATGACATAGCGTGATGAGTGACCAATTTAATAATCTTGCTTTTGTGAATCATTATCAACAACCATTGCATCTCCGCGAGTCCACTGACCTGAGTATACTCAGGTTACGAGTCCACGAAAGGTCGAACCTATGTAACGCAAGTAAACACCTTTGGGTCTAGCGTAGGTGTCCGCTTATTACGGGAGGTTAACAAAAATCATCAGGAAAGGGGAGGGAGCTAAAAAGCGATCCAAGGTTATTTGTATTATTTTATATTTTTATATCTGAATTGTTGTTAACGATGTCTGACGACGACAATCCTAGAAAAAAAAGGGTAAGGGAATATAGTAACTTCATATGGAAGCACAGGTAGCCCAAGCTCAACATTTGTATAAGAGAATGTTAGGGGAGGGAAAAATTCTGAAAAATTCTGAAACTCGCTCCAGACATTGGCAGGAACTACTTCAAGACACATAGTAAGTTACAATAACATTTATTCAATATTTACGCTGAAAATGTTTTATTTCGGCTACACACATACGACAACTCGGAAATAGGCCAATTTCATACCCTCTCGCAGTCGCTCGGCCGTCTCGGCTGGATATTTACCTGGTATATTTACCCATAATTACCATTATGACTGAGAATGTTCCTGTTCTTGCATGTGTACTGTATGATTAATTGCATTACATGCAACATTTTCATTCCAAATGTGTAGAATTTTATAATTTTATAATTACATTAACTACGTGTTCTGACCTGGTTTGTTAACACCTGTACATTATATCTTCGAATGTTCCTGTTCTTATTTAAAACAAACATTTCACATTGTATTATATTGTCAACTTTAATTTAATTTTAGAGTGTTACTGTATCTATCCAAACTACTATACTGACGTCACTAAACATAATAAACCACTAGTTTAAATTCAAAGATTATTTATGCAGTATGCAGTTACTTTCTCAAATAGAAGCTTACAATTATTTTCTTTTTTATGCTCATACCCTATCATGTTCAGTTGAATTGAATTGACAATGCAGAGAGTAATAAATAAATAATAAATAACAATATCCCATAATTTTTTTTAAAATATTTTTAAGAGGATATTTTTTACGAACGCGCGTATTGAGCGCCAAAAACCAATAGCATGGAGAATACGTTTTGTACAAGGCTAAAACTGCTTTAGCAAAGAGTTCAAGGTATTTGTGATGGTTTTTGAACGGTAAAAGTGAAATTAGAGTGTTAATCCAAAGTGAAAATTTGATTTGAAAACCGTCTACATGGGCTAGATCTGTATATTTGATAGTATTGTTGATGTTTTCCCCTGAATTACCCCAAATGTGAAACAAAAAGCAGGAAAATGGCTTTGTACAACGCTAAAACAGCTTTAGGCAGACAATTTACTTTGTTTTTAATAGTTTGTGCTTGGTTAAAATAAAATTAGAGTGTTAATCCAAAGCGAAAATCGAAATTCAAACTGTCCAAAAGGGCTGGTTTTTGGCGCTTTTGGCGGATATTACTCGATGTTGAAAGAAATATCCTCTTAATATTTAATTTTTTCCGCTTTCCGCGTTTTACCGACTTTCCGCAACTTTCCGCTTTCCGCAACTTTCCGCTTTCCGCAGCTTTCCGCTTTCCGCAACTTTCCGCTTTCCGCAACTTTCCGCTTTCGCAAATTTCCGTTTCCGCATTTTACCGCGACCCTATTTAAAGTGCCTATCACCTCTGTGAGATTGTTTTAAAAATCTATTCAATATATGCTGAATAGTTGGTGGGTTCAGTATTTTGTGATTTGAACCTTGCGTTTATGAGTTATAGAGGTTTGAAATCTCAATATGCAAATTTGATGACGTCTACTAAGGAATCATTTATTATACAAAAACGCCCTTG
Source organism: Actinostola sp. cb2023 (assembly GCA_033675265.1). Taxonomy (NCBI): domain Eukaryota; kingdom Metazoa; phylum Cnidaria; class Anthozoa; order Actiniaria; family Actinostolidae; genus Actinostola; species Actinostola sp. cb2023. The sequence goes on along the minus strand of JAUJYZ010000518.1, from coordinate 21,454 downwards.
TGCTGATTATTGACATTTGAAAACTTACAGAATATTTTCACAGTCTTTATAAATGATTTTTTTAACTTTTTTGTCCATTTAAATAATTTAGACTTCTTGAAAAAGTCTAAATAAGTTATGGCAAATTCCTTAGAAGACGTCATCAAATTTGCATATTGAGATTTCAAACCTCTATAACTCATAGACGCAAGGTTCAAATTACAAAATACTGAACCCTCCAACTATCCAGTTTATATTGAATAGATTTTTAAAACAATCTCACAGGGGTTAGTTGCTAAGCATATATAGTTTTACACAAGTTTAAGTTCATGAATACTAGTTTACATTTTGTAAACCTTGTGCATTCATATTAGAGTGATTTACCGATGATCCAAACATTGTTCATGAAAGTTTTATTCAATAGAATGGAACATTTCTTTAGAAAGAAGTGTTTTATTATTAAATAACTTAATTTATACAGCGACATTATATAATGGGAATTTTATATGTAATGTTTAAAGGCCGACAATGAGGACTTGACGGGATTTCAAAGTCCGCGCAATGAGTTCAAGTCCGAGGCGAAGCCGAGGACTTGAACTCATTGCAAGGACTTTGAAATCCCGTCAAGTCCGAATTGGAGGCCTTTGAACGACTTCAACTCCTCATTAATTATTCGGGAGGAATCAAAGACAAATAAAAGTTGCTGGTAGTTTAGTATTTTGCAAGGAAAACTAAAAAATATCGAGAAAATAGGGCTACAAATTCTTTTAATCACTGTTATTATGAAGAGCAAAGTTAATTGAACAATCAGTGCTATTCAATTGCCTTTTGTTCATAATGCAATCAAATATTTTTTAAAGCATAGTCTCTCGGGATATGTTAGCTGCATTACCTGTTACAGTTACTGGTTTCAATTAAGCTAGTTCAGTGTTAATTGAACAAAACTTTATTGAGCAATCATAATAATAATCAGTGCTATTCATGCCATTCGTACATATTGCTTTCAAGTAATGATGTTTTCTAAAGGCATAGTCTCTCGGGATATGCTAAATCAAGCCTGAGTTGCGAGTTACAGTTTTCCGGTTCAGTTCAGTGCAAATCCAGCATGGCGTCAAGAGCAACCGATTCCTCTGACGAGTTTGAGCCTCCACTAAAGCGGTTCAGAAAACCTCTAGCGCCGAAGGAACAAGATTTAAAATTGAAAAATGCTATCCCAAAAGCAACATTATACAAGAATAACTGGGCAGTGAACATCTTTACTGAATGGCGTGATAATAGAGAAAAACAAGATGGCCACTTTTGAACCCAAAAGTCAGTCAAGATTTGTACCTCACGAGGAAGTTGAAAACTTGGATATTAAGCCATGGGAAAAAATGAGTGTGCCGTCACTTAATTTTTGGATTTCCAAATTTCTCCAAGAGGTGTGCAACAAGAAAGGAGAGAGATACCCGGCAAAAACTCTGTATCAGATTGTTGCTTCCCTAAAAAGATATTTGGAGTCGAGAGGCCGGTCGGATGTAAATATGATGAATAAATCAAATGAAAGGTATGCTGTATACATAGTATATTATATGCATGTTCTATTAGAGGTATTACTCATATTATATAGAAGCTATTTTTTCATTGCATAAAGATAACATGTTATTTTCTGCTCTCAGTTTCAGCTATCTGCGTCAAGTCTTAGATGCCGAGATGAAAGACGTGCACAAAATGGGGATCATAAACCAGAATACAGAAAAACTACCAATGTCTGACATGGAGGAAGAGAAGATGTGGGAAAGCGGACTATTTGGACCTTTAACAGCTAAGACTATTCTTAATACACTTTATTTCTATAATGGGAAATTATTTGGAATGAGATCGAAGGAGCATCGTAGTTTAAGGCTTTCTGATATTATAGTAGACTCGGAAACCATTACATTTAAGGAGAATTCATCTAAGACGTATCATGGGGGGATCTCAGACTTGAAAAAAACACCAAGGAAAGTAAGACACTTATGTCATAGTGTAGGGGAAGAGAATCACGAGCGATGCCTAGTTTCTATTTATAAGCTTTATTATGAGAAAGTCAATAGTTTAGCTGTTAAGAATAAGGCGTTTTACTTTCAGCCATTTGAAAACGATATATCGTTTAAGAATGCTCCAGTTGGTATTCACAGTTTAAATGCAATACTCCCTAATTTGTGTGCCGCAATAGGAGCTCCTAGAAAAAACGAGCCACAGTCTTCGTGTTACAACTGTAACTAAATTGTTTAATGCTCAAGTAGAAGAGAAATTAATTCGGAGTCGTAGTGGCCACACTAGTAATGCTCTTTTTGCATATGAGAAATCGAGCAAGGAGCAGGAACAAAATGTTTCAGAAATTCTGGGTCCTGTAAAACCCAGTAAGCAGGATTTTATTGAAAGTAAGCCTAAGCCGAGTGCTTCTAGTAGTTCAACTGAACAAGAATTGCCTGTTTTTGAAATAGACGAATTGGATAGCTTTTTTGATGAGATTTTGGGAGAAGATGAAAGCTTAAGTATGTCTAATAATGTAGCACCTCCACAACCGCCCGGATGGAAGTATGCTTCCGATGGGCCAATTAAGATAAGTGGCAATAATTGCAATGTAACCATTAATCAAATCAGAAAGCCTTAAATTATCATTTACAGTGCATTCAGCCGAGAGAGAATCTTCTTTTGTGTTAAGTAAATTCATATAAATAGATATTATATCCAATGTATCTTTATCAACGGACGGATGATTGATTGATGTGCAAGTTTCAGTTTATTTCATGGTTTAATGCACTTGGATGATAATCTAACTTAGTAAAAGAGGTGTATCCACCTCATAATGATAATGAATGGAATTTGAAAGGAAATTGTTTAATCTGATCAATAAAAGAGTAATTATGCATGCCATGATGTTTTTCAATAATTTATTCGTAGTAACTGGAAAAATTTCCAGTTACTGGAACAACTTGTTCCAGTAACTAGAAACTTTTCCAGTTACTGCTAGGAGGACTAGACCAGGTATCCAGTGTCCTCAAGGGATTAAAATCAGACCATTGGATTGGCTGAATACCTCGTGAATAATTAATGAGGATTTGAACTTCAATGCATCAACACACCATTAAAACAAAAGATTATAAATAAATAAATATTTGTGCTTGCAATGAGGGTTGACGATGTAATTTCAAAACTCATAGGACAAAAACATGATTATCATAGCTGGAAAGAGCTCGATGAAATTAGTAAAAATGTGAAGTTTGGAACTGAATATCGCTTCACAAATTGCGAAGATATGAATTTTCAAAAATCGAAATTTTATATAAAAACCTTTGTTGGAGGCAAAAGTAGCCAAGCGTAAATTTCCAACATGGGTCCAAAGGTTTTCATATAAAATGTCGATTTTTGAAAATTCATATCTTTGCAATTTGTGAAGCGATCTTTTCCAAACTTCACATTTTTACTCTTTTCAAAGAGCTCTTTCCTGCTATGATAATCATTTTATTGTCCTATGAGTTTTGAAATTACATGATAAACCCTCATGTGTGATTGTGCTTGCAAAATTTTTTCTCGTTTGTAAATTTTATATATCAGTTTTAAAACTGATATATAATGATTAGGTCCATTCTTAACAGTGGTATTCGTACATGACGATGATTGGGTTCATTCTTAATAGTGGTATTAGTACATGACGATGATTAGGTCCATTCTTAACAGTGGTATTAGTACATGACGATGATTGGGTCCATTCTTAACAGTGGTATTAGTACATGACGATGATTGGGTCCATTCTTAACAGTGGTATTCGTACATGACGATGATTGGGTCCATTCTTAACAGTGGTATTAGTACATGACGATGATTGGGTCCATTCTTAACTGGCAGTGGTATTAGTACATGACGATGATTGGTTCCATTCTTAACAGTGGTATTAGTACATGACGATGATTGGTTCCATTCTTAACAGTGGTATTAGTACATGACGATGATTGGGTCCATTCTTAACAGTGGTATTCGTACATGACGATGATTGGGTTCATTCTTAACTGGTATTCGTACATGACGATGATTGGGTTCATTCTTAACAGTGGTATTAGTACATGACGATGATTGGGTCTATTCTTAACAGTGGTATTAGTACATGACGATGATTGGGTCTATTCTTAACAGTGCTATTAGTGGTTACTAAGCTTGCACATTGTCATGGTGTTGCATTCAAAGGAAACAGCTTTCTTTCACGTAATCTTCGTCGAAATTCTTGCAATAACATGCCCCTCTCTTTTAAGATGCCTTTAAGAAGGCCTCTGTTCTCCATGGCTCGGCGTGAGAGATAAGGTAAAACGTCTGCCACTGGACCATAAGGTACGTACTTGTACACAGAATAGCCTTCTTTACCTGGAGCAACAACGCAGATGACGTCACAACACAGGAAACCCAAAACAAGATGTCCCACACGCTTCTACCATGATCAGTAGTTTTAGTGGTAAATAACGACATAGGTAGAAGACACCACAGAGTCATTTTCGTATGAGTGGGAAAATTACAGTGCGCGTGCCGTATTGAAAGAATTTGATTGGATAAGATGGATCTGCACGCTTTTTGATTGGTTCAGAAAGGAAGCCATTTGAGTGTCACAGTGCGTAGGTTCTCATACGAAAACGACTCTAAAGGACGGTTCACAGTATCGTGTCATATCGTAACAAGGAAAGAGAACACGGGATGTCTTTACTTACCCAGCGTGAAGGAGATGTGGTCTGCCATTCCAAGAAGTTGACCAAAAAACACGCGGTTTCCATGCATTGAGATACCAAGTTCTTGCATCCTGGAAATTCACAAAAGACGTTACAAGACGGTTTTGATGTTCATCAGTAACGACGATGAAGTGATGGTACAGGTAATGGAGCCATGGAAGGGGTGGCGACCATATGTTTCAAAGAGTGCCCCATCTACATGTACATATATACGTTTTTATTTGAAAGCAATTTGTTTTTCTCACCGCTTCTAATAATAATAATAATCATCATCATCAATCTTTAAGCCGCATCTACACGAACAAGTTTTCCTTGAAATGTTTCCCTTGACAAGGAAAAATTGACAATTTTTTGTCATCTACACGAGCAAGTCTTCCTTGTCAACAAGGAAAATTTGCTCGTGTAAATTCGGCTTTACCTTTGCACAGCAAATTGGATGGAGTGTTCGTTGTGTGACGCCACCATGACATTAGCACGTCCGCGAGCTGTCTCCTCCAGCACGGCGTTCAGAGTTTGATCAAAACACTCACTAGTAGAAGCATAACTCGCATGGATGGGATCTTTGTAGCCAAACGTTGCTGCTCGCAGTCGTTCCTGTTCCATATACGCCCCACGTACAAGTTTAGCAGCGAAACAGAAGTCTTCGCGTCGCGCAAGCTCCATGTCAACTTGGGTTTGGCGGTGAGCAACCTGCTTAGAAACAAAGTTATCAGTCTTGTGCAAACATCAAAACAAGTGAAATGACTAGGCTATAGCAAGAGACCATTACATATAATGGTCTCTTGGCTATAGTCTATACAAACAAAACCTTTTTTATCAAATTTCAATGGTTACATTGAGGATGTCCTTGTTGACTGAAGATAAATAAATGCAGGTGGTTTGTTTGTTTGTTTGTTTGTTTGTTTACATACATACATACATGGTTTATTTGTTTCTGCAGGTTATTTTACATAACGCAAGACTTAAGTCCTGATGTGGACCTGCCTAACTACCTATCTAAAGTGTAAAATTGATAATTTATTTAATAATAAATAATAATAATATAAATAATGTACATACATATATAAATTTGACGATTACTTTGTTTATTCGCTTCCAAGATTTTTGATGATTGCGTATTTGGCACAAACAACAGAAAATAACCTCTTCAGCCTAGAATCCATAAGCATGACAAAGGCCTTCCCCCCCCCCCCCCCCCCTTATTTAGAATGGAATATGTATCAATCAAATCAATCAATCTTTTTACAGTTTTATGACACTACGCAAAATGTAATGCAGTTTCACAACCAGGGTGGGTCCCAGGCTATTTCTCTTTCAGGGAAAGTTGAACACCGTAAATAATCGCAGTAACAAATGTATGTCAATGTGAAAGATATCTTATTTATTAATTATTGAACTCGGTCTTTGCAAAATATATTGATTTGTCAGTGGCGAGCAGTATAATTATTTGCCGATGCCGAAGGCAGACACCGACAAAATCATGATATTTTGCAAAGACCGAGTTCAATAATTGTTTTATCATTCACGTTATTTTCTCTCACCTAAAGCATCAATTCGAGCTGCCATTGTCGAGGAGAACGAAAACACTTATTCGTAGGAAGTTATCTGCAGTGACGTAGTCGTCTCTCGACCAATGAAAATCCAGGAGAAAATAATGTGAATGATATATCTTTTTAATATTATGGATATACCTTGAGGTAGCATTGATAAGTGTTAAACACAAGCGGTCTTTCGATATTGATCTCCCGTTGTAAGTCTATGGTCAGTCTCCTGATAGCTGGTTGAAAGTAGGTTTGTTCTGCATCCACCATTAACCTGACACCTTTCTCTTGTGCATGCTTATGGAATACAACAACAACAACAAAGGTTCAGCCATGCATACATGTATACCAAGCCCGAAATGTATTGTGGATCCTATGTAAATAATGTCAGCATGCACATACAGAAGAAAATATGCTGGCTCCATATTGTGAAGGCAAAGTTTGGGAAAATTCCCAGAGTCCATATTGTTGTGAGCTTTCGCTGACTCCATTCACATCGCCCATAGTGCATTTCAGGCTTGGTATACAAGATGCAACAAAACCTTCACCAACCTTTTTTTGAAATAGCAGTATATACAGGTATGTACTGTCCTGTCTCATTGGACATAGGCTCCTTGTGGAATGGGGTGCCGATTAAATATGGCTGACTATCGCTGTACTTATTGATATCAGACGCATTTGTACAGGGTTAGCCTCGAGTTAGTGTAAATTATTCACAAATATCAACAAGAACACGAACAAATGTTGACATAAAACAATAGAAACATTTTTGAATTGCACGGACTGTTTTCTGAATCGAGGCTAAGCCTGTGCAAATGCGTCTTTTGTCAAGGACAGCGGTCATCTCTAAACAACGCGAAACTGGAGTATTCAGCAACCACCTTTATTTGAAGGCCACTTGCCAAAGTCCCAAAAACATTCACACTGATTTACTGTAAACTAGGCCACCTCCATTACGCAGGCTCAGCCACTGATTTCCTTGTCCCAGCCATAGGCAATTATGAACAGCCAGGATGACAATACAGAGGCGTATCCAGGATTTTTTTAGGAGGGGGTGCACCATTTATGATCAGGATGTACACAAACTCAAGCACCAATAACGCAGTAGATATCAGCTCATCCAGGGGGGGTGGGGGGGGGGGGGGTGCACCCCATGGACCCCTCCCCTAGATCCATCCCTGAGAATACATGATTTCAGTTTCACTAACAGTTCTAATCCCAAACAGAGACACTGTCAATAATGTTCAATGTTTTCCCATTTCAAATCTCTCTTTGCTCAGCTTGCATAGCATAGCCAGCCTCTCACAAGAGAGGGGGAGGAGGACAGGAGGGGAGGAGAGGGGGTGTAGCTATGCAGGCTGTCAAAGTCCTCTAGGCAATGGTCACATGGTTTCAAATGGGACGACAATGTGCCCCTGATGTCAATGGTTTTCCTTACCTGTGCAAGTCTGGAAAGGCGGTCTCTCATATTTTGAATTTGTCTACGATCATCTGAATTAAGAACTGGAATAACAGGTCTGCCAGTTTTCTCCTGTATGGATGGAAACAATGTTTATCATCTAAAATGGTTCATCCCAATCCCAAAACCTTTCAATCAATGCTCGAGCTGACTCTTCAATATCATGAAAAAAGCTTTAAAAGCTGTTACATCTTATTTACAATGTATCCGGGCAGGTGGCATACATGTACAGTATAATTGTACAGAAATTCTGATAGCAAGCTATGCGTTGGCAAACTCGTGAATTACCACCCCTGAATTACCACCCCCTGTGAGCCTTTGACCTACTGACAGCGGCAATGTAATAAAAGCTTATAGGAACGAGAGTGAGTGAGTGATCCCAAAATTGCCCCAATGTCATCCCTATAACTCGTGGATTGCATAAACCATGAGATAAAATGAAGTTTGCGGTAGTTTTAGGCAGATCAGATTCTGGAATGTAACAGTCAATTGCCCTATACCACTATGACGTCAAATCAAAACAATCTATTGTTTAAACGCTAAGGATCATGGTCGCTATACATTTCACAGACGGTCTGAAAGCGATAAAAGTCACCAAACACAGTAAATATTGTGGGAAAAGTATCGATGAACATAATATCTGGAAACTAGCCAATTTGAAATCAAGCGAACCTCAGCAGAGCAGAATTAGTTCAAATTTCTATTGTTCTTCACGATTTTGTCCCCCTCATAAATAAGCCGTTACGTCATAATGGTATAGGGCAATTTAGCCTGACTTGTATGTACTCACTACCACTGAACACTGAAACCTTTGTCTGTTACAGTAGCAGCCAATGATGTGTGTTCTGGACCCCAACTAGAATTCCAGTTATTTTCGTTTTAGCCTGTGTAGCAGGCCATGGGGGAGGGGAGAAGAGCATGCAGGGGGATTCATCTCCCCTCCTCTCCCCTCCTCTCCCCTCCTCTCCCCTCCTCTCCCATTCTCTCTCCTCCTCTCTTCTCCCCTCCTCTTCCCTCTTCTTCCCTCCTCTCCTCTCCCCAGAGCCTGCCACGCAGGCTATTTTCGATTGTGATATGAACAAGAGTTTCAATTCATTGATAGGATGAAGTAATTAGTGTACTTACATTTCCCTCTGGCTTTGCTGTAAATAGATGTGACAGTTGTAGTTGAGGTGTTAAGAATTCATGCCATTCAATGATGTCAATATTTCTAATGAAGACAAACAAACAAATGATGAATAAATACATATTGAACATTAATTAATTCACTAAATCATCAGGACCCATTCATTCAGTCTACTTCATTCACATTTTTTCATTCATTCATTTATTCAGTCAGTCAGTCAGTCAATCAGTCAGTCAGTCAGTCAGTCAGTCAGTCAGTCAGTCAGTCAGTCAGTCACTCAATCAGTCACTCAATCATTCATTCATTCAGTCAATCAGTCACTCAACCAGTCAGTCAATCATTCAGTCAGTCACTCAATCATTCATTCATTCAGTCAACCAGTCAGTCAATCATGCAGTCAGTCAATCATTCAGTCAGTCACTCAATCATTCATTCATTCAGTCAATCAGTCAGTCAATCGTTCATTCATTCAGTCGGTCAATCAGTCACTCAATCATTCATTCATTCACTCAACCAGTCACTCAACCAGTCAGTCAGTCAATCAGTCAATAATTCAGTCAGTCAGTCACTCACTCAATCATTCATTCAGTCAGTCAGTCAACCAGTCAGTCAATCATGCAGTCAGTCAATCATTCAGTCAGTCACTCAATCATTCATTCATTCAGTCAATCAGTCAGTCAATCATTCATTCATTCAGTCGGTCAATCAGTCACTCAATCATTCATTCATTCACTCAACCAGTCACTCAACCAGTCAGTCAATCAATCAGTCAATAATTCAGTCAGTCAGTCACTCACTCAATCATTCATTCAGTCACTCAACCAGTCAGTATAATACATTAAAAATCTATTAAATAAGACAACTACGTAACCATGTATACCATTATATAAATATTTCCATAAAACATGGAAACAACATTAAATGTGCCTACCCAGACTTGTCTCTATCTATCAAATCAAAGATGTGGTTAGCTTCATCTTCGTTAATATGGACCTAAAGAGAATCAAATGAAAGCAATTTTACAAGGAATATACATGTATTTGCTATGTTATGCTATACATGTACAAAGTGACAAACGTTTTTAGATAAGAGACAGTTACACGGCAGTCACCAAATGGCATGTTTCTTGCCATATATGGTTGTGCATGAGCAGACAACAGTAATATTTATTGACTATAGACCAAGTCAAAATTGTATTTGGAAACTAGTCAGGACATTAATTGGCACATACATGTATCCATTCAACAGATTTTAGGTTATGGCATCTTCAACTTTTCACTGACACCAACTTACAATAAAATGTACAAAGTTATCTCCTACTCTGATATTTTAACTATACTCACAGATTCAATTTTTGAGGGCCGTACACAGCACGGGGCAGGGGCAGGGGGTGGGGTGGTTGGGGGGGGGGGGGGGGGGGGGCAAGGGAGGGGGAGGGGGGCAAGGCAAAAAAAGATACCAAAAAGTACTAAGAACTGTACTATTTTTATTTACTTTTGTTGTTGTTAAATATGTACTGCAACCATCCCTCCCCCCTCCCCCTCCCTCCTCCCCTTGAATTTTGGGTTATGTACGGCCCAGATGTTAGAGTCGTTTTCGTATGAGTGGGAAGTAGTTACGGTACGGTTCATGCCGTTCGTGCGGTATCCAAGCATTCTGATTGGTTGAGAAATGATTTTGCGCGCTGTGATTGGTTGAATACAATGTGTTCGATTCCGTACCGTGACCGTAACTCCGTACTGTAAGTTTCCCACTCATACGAAAAACGACTCTAATGCCAGCTCTTTGACAAAACTGCTACCAAATTTTCAAAGTCAATCATTTTAAAGAAGATCCCAAAGAGCAAAGGTACTTGAATGTTCAAGACTGCTCTGGAGCAGTAGACTCAATGATCTGGTATGACTTGGAAATACCCTGGTGCCATGACATTTCCTCACATGCCGTACATAACATACATGTATATACATTGGGGTAACCCAGTGACTCTCCTGTCTTGGGTTGTCATTGCGTGTCTTGGAGCTACAAGGCCAGGCTGAAGCAGCCGTTACCCTATTAAATAACTCTGTTTTGCATTTCAAGGTTTTTCAACTATGATCACACGTACCATGGTACGTTTGCGTTGATTGGTGCTGCATCATTCCTGGGTGGTGTTGTGAGAATGACAATTAGTTTGACAGTTATCTTGATTGAATCAACCAATGAGATTAGTTACGGGCTGCCGATCATGATTACATTGATGGTACGTGAACAATTATTTGATCGGAAGTATTGTTTTTGAACTCCACTGGAGCTTGCACAGTTGTCATTGAATCATTGATATATGTCCTTTCTTTCTACACAGGTTGCAAAATGGTCAGGTGATCTGTTTAATGAAGGTCTGTACGACATCCATATCAAACTAAGGAGTATACCTTTTTTAGAGTGGTCAGTACCAGCAGAAATGTACAAGTAAGTACAGTAATTTACCACTCTTTGCATTTCTACCATCAATCATAAAATATTTTTTTATGTCTAGAGTCTAAATGTCATGCTTTCATCTTGTTTGGTTGCAAATGGTGGTCATTTTTGGCTACCATCTCTAGTGTGACTAATAAAAAGCAACCAGGTCAAACTATATGTAGCTGAACTTATTGATACCAGTAGATTGATTGGAAAGCTTTCATAACTGTGATCAAAATCTAAATTCTCCTTTAGAATTTAAAGAGCTTAAAGGAGAATTTAGATTTCGATCAGATATCACTTATGTTATTCTTGCATGGACACCTTCATCAACTGGTTACATGTCTGTTATATGTAAACATGTAAGGTGTATGATCTCTGATTTCTGTCAGACTCAAAGCTCACAATATCATGGAGTCTTGCCTGTCCTATATCTATCCACACACAAGAGTTCACTCAGTTGTTGGAATACTCAAAACAACAGCCCACAATGCATTTCCAGTGGTAACAATTGACAAAGCCGTCACAACAATCCCTAAAGATGATGACTACACTGGAAACCCTTCAAGCAATGAGGAGTATGCACGCTCCAAGACAATGTCATTTGTACTGAGTGAACAAAGAATGCGAAGCAAATCCATGGAAGATTCCCTACAGGATAGAGGTCAAGCAGGAATTGCAGCAAGACTGTTGTCAAGGCCATCATGGAGCCATCACAAGGATTATGAATCAACACAGTCAGCATCTGTTCCTTCAACGTCCTTCATGCATTATGCAAGGTCAAAGCAAAACTATCATGGAATTGAAGAAGAACCATCCAACTTTATGATCACAGGTAACATTCAAAGTACAGTTAAATATCTGGACACCAAAGAGATGAAGAAAGCATCCATTGATTACATGCAGGCTGGGTTTTACTAGCAATGTAAGCATAAGTGCAAGCACAAGAGGCATTATTTCACTGTGGAAATGGGTTTGAAGCCAGTATAAGCACAAGTACATGCATAGGGATCAATTCTTCATTTCTTGTGCTAATGCACTTATGCTTAGAGCATCACTAGTCACAACCAGGCTTAAGGTACAGACTGACATAACATACAGACACAGAGTTCAACATTATGCACAATGTTACTGGGAGTGCAGGCATGATTGTAGCTTAATTGTGTCCATTTATACAAGGATTGATGAACATACTGTTGAAGGAAGAGTGACATGCTCTTGGGGGATCTGTTGTCCATATCTTTTATATATGGGGGGTCTAGTTTTGACAGTATTGTTTGGGTATAAAGTATGGTTTCATTCATACATTGTACCTCCCATCATATTTACATGCAGTTTAATATTCTCCATGTTACTGAAGAAATAGAAAACGAGCGCGCGCGTGCTATGTGCAGATTTATAGCACGCGGGAACTGATCAGAACACGAGAGAAGTGTTAAGAGAAGCACGATGCGTAGCAGAGTGCTTCTCAACACTTCTCGAGTGTTCTGATCAGTCCCCAAGTGCTATAAATCTGCACATAGCACAGCGGGCAAGTTTTCTATTTCTTTTATAAAATACAATTACGATTTTAAGGCAAGTTTTCAATTTTGTTCGTTACGAAAATGTTTGAATATCTGCGTGCGCATGCTCTCATAAAGCACGCGGAATACGCATCCTTTGACCAATCAGAGTGCGCGTTATATCATAGTTATTTTATAGATGTATTTCTTTGATTGTACACATGTGGAAGACATTAAACTAAAGTTTGTTATCTTTTTTCCCAGATGGTTCAATTGACTTTGTTCAAGATAATCCCTCAAGCAGTACCTCTGAGAGTTGTAGTGAGAAACAGGTGGTTACTCTGCATGGGATTGTCCTACGATCACAACTTGTAACTTTGTTGAAAAAGGGAGTCTTCTACTCTGAGGTTGATGGGGCAAGTAACACCATTATTTTATCTTTACAACATTATTTATTCACTGAAATATTGACAATAATTACAAGTTTTGCGATGTGACGTCTGACTTGATTGTTGTACAGAAGAACACGAGGGTATACAAAATACTACTGGTATTTGCATTACTACATGACCACTCGGGTTGAAAGTTGCAACTGGTTGTATTTATTGACTGGTATCTACTTCATGAGAGCACAGTTTTATGTCAACATTCAAATATTCTGTGTGGATTTATTTTCTATCTGACAGTGTACAATACTAATAACAATACAGGCTGAATGCAGGCTCTGTGCAAGAATAACATAAACAGAAATTATCTCTGATCAAAATCTAAATTATCCTATAGACTCTTTGAATTCCAAATTAAAAGAGAATTATTTGGGTTTTGATTACAAATCATCTGTATATATATTCGTGCAATAAAGTAATAAATAAATAAATAATAAATGAATGAATGAATGAATGAATGAATGAATGAATGAATGACTGACTGACTGACTGACTGAATCAATCAATCAATCAATCAATCAATCAATCAATCAATTGCATACACTGTTCTTGCATGGACCCTTCAGTAATGCCCATTGTTTTTTTAAAATATAGAATATATCACAGCCGATAGTCAACTTTGCAGGGATGACTGCGGACTATCCTAGATTTCCCGATGTATACAATGTTCACATAACAAGAAGTGACAAAAATAAAATCATGGTACGTTCTTGAAAGCTGTTTATTTACTCAAAGATACATAAATTTCGTATCTCTGCGTGGCCATGTAATATCCTCTATCTCTATATATGCTGATGTGTTGTTGTGTTCTAGGATGTCACGCCATACATGAATCCATGCCCCTATGTTGTGTTTCCTTGGACGCCGGTTCCTCTTGTGTTTAATTTGTTTAGAACAATGGGTCTGCGGCATTTGCCTGTCATCAATAATAAAGGACAGGTGAGAAATAAACAATGTCATAGTTGCCATTCTTCACCTTCATCATCAATACTACCAGTCCACCACTACATCATCAAGGTCATCATCATCATCATCATTACCAAAACCATTTTTAACTGCATAATTTCCCAGTACCATCAGCACCACCACTTCCATCATCAGCACCAAACACTATACCATCTAATTTTCATCACCACCATCATTATCATCATCACTATTAAAGTCATCTTTGCTACAGTAAAGAGTTCTGGTTGACCATCGGTAGTCCCATCGGTATGGAATCGAAGACATCCATTCAGGCAATCACAGTGCACAAAACACGGCACAGTCACTGCACAGCACGTACCGTAACTTAATAGTACTTCCCACTGTCAATACGAAAATGACTATCATCATCATCACCACCATCATTATCATCACCATCATTATCATCATCATCATTGTTATCATCATCATCACCATCATGTCATCCAATCAAAATAATCATTATTTAATGAATTCTAAATGTGTTATTTGTCACACAGCTTGTTGGTATCATTACAAGATACAATCTGACACATGAATACATGGAAGAGTGCCTGGAAGACCTTGAGAGTTCTCATGACAACTAGTAGCAACTAGTAGTGACACTAATGACACTTGATGAGAAATTTATATCAAATTTATAATTTTACAAATTGTATTGTCAATTAATTAGTCATTACAAATGTTACAGAATTAAATTCTTATTTTATGAAATTTAAAAGATATCAAATTAGGTCATCAAATAAAGTTTTTTTACTTGGTCCATTCAAACACAAGGATCAATAGAGAGTTTGCACGATCACGTGCCGGCAGCCATGTCAGGGGGCAGGAACAATAAAATCATTTTACATGAAAAAGAATTGAAAAGGGGAAAGGTATTCCTTTATCCTGCCCCGTCATGGCTGCAGCCAGCACGTAATCGTGCAAACCCTCCATTCTATATCACTTTTTACAATCACTCCATATCTTTTCCATTTTACACTGTGAGCTTTATTGGTCAATAAAACAAGATTTTTGCATTTATAAATACATACCATAGTTTGATTATAGTAATACATTGTACAATCCATTTTCTCTTTTACTATTGATATTAATGATCTTGCTATGAATTAAATATGAGCTATAATACCTATTTACAGTAATTGACAATGATAATAATATTATAATTATTATAATAATAACTTTTGCTGACGTGACTAGCCAGAAAAAAATGAGGGTATCTATACACGCATTATAGATCTATCATACAAGTGCAACTCAACAATATTATAGCGCGAAGCTCCCAACTATGACCACCTTTAATGTATTTGCATACTTTTGTCTTGCCATCCTCCAATTAGCTGTTAGATCAGAGATAAGATAAGACAATCCTGCAAAGCTGATTGGATAAAGGCCGAGACGAAAGTATGCAAATACATTATACAAGTGCAACTCGACAATTATATTAATATTTATTTGAAAGGTTTCATGTATAATATTCCTTTTTCAAGTCTTGATCACTTAGAGCATATAAAATTCTTGACCATAACCGGAAGAGGTAGAGTTTGTACATTCCTGTTTATGTCCCTAGGTATCGAAGTTTCTTGTACCACTGCAATTGAGGACCTGATAGTATTGCGACAAATCTCCTGTAGAGGTCTTAGTGCTTTTGAGCAGCATTTGCCACACTTGAAGGATCTGGTGTCTGATTTGGTGTCTTCTTCCATGCACTTGCTGCAAATGTAGCTTTGACAAGAGGTGCACTGTGGAAGAGAACAAAGAGGGTGACTGACTCACTGACTGACTGACTGCACCTGATTTATTGACTGACTGACTGACTGCAAATGGCTTAACGACTGACTACAATAATATTGACTGACAGTGACTGACTGCAACTATAAAGTGTTTTTTTTTAAGGTTTAAAGTTTTTTTTATTTCCCAGAAAATAATATAACTGACTAACTGACTGACTGAATGTCACTGCAATGGAATGACTGTAACTGTCGGTAAACTCTGGCTGACTGACCGACTAGCTGATTTACTTGACTGACTGACTGCAACTGACTGACTTGTCTATTAAAACATGTTTGTACTGTTTTAGGAGATACCCGATTAAAGATTAAAGATACCACTAATATATGAAGGGCTCTGGTCTGCAAGAAAGTAGTAAGCGACTTGTGATCAAAACCCAAATTCTCCTTTGAAATTCTAAGAATCTGGAGGAGAATTTGATTTTGATCACAAGTTACTTACTCCATTCTTGCAGGGAGCCCTTCATATATGACAGTTATACTAAAGCGGGAAAATAGCGAGAAAGTTGTACATTTTTGTACATGTCTTTCACCATCGAGGTTTTAATCATTAATTTGAGACCGGGTAAATCGATTTTAGGTCGTTGTAATCACATTATTTTGATTTAAAACGCTGTATTTACTGTTATATTGTGAACAACTTCAGTAAGAGAGTGTTTTAGTCCAGCTGTGACCATATCAGTTCTTCTCGCAAGACGCCGAACGAAAATTATATAAAACGTAAACAAACTGCGATCAGCTGTTCTGGTCGACTAGCGAAACTATCCACCTAAAAATACTCACCTTTCTCACTTTAATACTTGTACACTCATCACAATAGCGTCGGTTACACTCACTACAGCGAGGATACACAACATGTGTATGTCTTGCACACAAAGACATCGATCTTGGGCTGAAATCCCTACAGCGATCACAACTGAACCTACACTGACGACACGAGAAGCGGCCGCAAAACCCGTACTGACACTGATCAAGCAGCCGTTCTGCCGTTACTTCCCCACAGTCTTCACATTCGCCGTAGAATTCATCGTTTTGAACAGAGAATTCCTCGATTGGATAGTTTACATCGACGAGAAAAGCCATTTGAAACGTTGTACTTTGGTTCGTTATTCGCCCGCCTTCGACCAAAACAATAACAAACGTACTTTTCGGTTACGTCATCCTCGCATCTTATTTATAACGAACTCGCTGATTGGATGATTGTAAAAGAGTGAAATAAAGTTTATGAAATCATTGAAAACTTAAGAAAAATATTGTTCTACATTTTTTTCATTTCCTTTTAAAGGAATTTATAATATATTATTACGAAATAATATATATGAGGCAATTATTTTGCAAATTTTTAAGGTTGAAAAAAACGCGCCAAACTAACAAAAGAATAAATGTCAGTCGCTTTGATTGGTTGAAGTTGACACTCGTGCCCAGTCCTTTGCAGTTTTCATTTCAAAATGGCGGACGAACATGAATCTCAGAAAGTTGAAGACGAAACTTCAAATAACAGCGAACTGACAGCGAACCAGAAGAAGAACAAGAAAAAGAAAGAAGCTGCTAAGAGAAAGAAACAGGAGCAAAGAGAAAAGGTAGTGGTAGGTTTCAATAACTCGCCTAAATACTTATTTTATTTTATACGAGTTTACCGGCCGGGAGTTTATCATGCAAATTTACATCTTCATCTGCAGAATGAAGCTTCAAATAAACAAGATGGTACAGCCTCTCAAGAGACTATGGTAAGAGGTGACATCGTGAATAGCTGACTTATTTAGTGCTTCCCCTTAATTTTCCACCCTACCCTACTTAGTAAAAAAGTGATAATCTTGTTTATTAATTCCCAACCCTACCCCTACTTAGTAAAAAAGTGATAATCTTGCTTGTTTAGTAACCCCTCCCCTTAATTCTCCACCGCGATTCCCCACCCTACCCTACTTAGTAAAAAAGTGATAATCTTGCTTGTTTATTAATTCTCCACCCTACCCCTACTTAGTAAATGAGTATCGTGATGTTTTAGTCACCAGAAGCAAAGCTTGAAGAAGAGCTTGCATGGTGTATTGGTCAGCTAGAAATAGGATTAAAAGTACAAACCCCTGAAAAGAACACAGGTAATAATAATAATAATAACTAATAGATACAATATGAACGGCCATGTTGTATAAGATATACAATCATGAGCCGAAGACAAGTGATTGTAGATCTCATACAACACGGACGTGAATATTGTATCAGACTTATCATATCCACAGATGTATAAAAATCATGTTTTACTATAATTTTCAAGATACCAGTAAGTTTGGCCAAGAAAATCCAACTAAAAGTTGACGTAAATGGAGGACGATTTTGTATCAGAAATACAAGCTCTGCCACGGTTTGTGATTTCTATTGTGTTTTCCTCATGAATTATTCATGATTATGATAACTTTAATTTATATAGTGTCGTTTCCACGAGTTATTAACGGCGCTTTAATTTACAACTCTAATATTTGACCAGACTATTTTATATCAATATTTTATTGTGCGATGCATTCACATACTTCTGTCGTCATTATTAGCCAATCAGCTTCCAATATTTTGAGATATTGCCATTGCTCACAACCACCCTAACTCAAAAATAGCACAGCACAGCAACGAAACAGGACATTCTTTTGACTTTAAAAACATTACAATTATGGACAGAGAAAAAAACTACCACCAGAGGGTTTTCCTTGAAGCGTCGTTCACGGGCCAAGATACCAACGCAGGGAACGATTGCATGCAAATTTCCGAAGTCTACAAGACCATCATGGGATCTAAGAAATAAGCTAAATGTATTGTGGATCATATATAAATAATGTCAGCATGCACATACAGAAGAAAATATGCCGGCTCCGTATTGCGAAGATAATGTTTCGGACAATTCCCAGAGTCCATATTGTTGTGACCTTTCGCTGACTCCATTCATATCGCCCATAGTGCATTTCGGGCTTGGTATGCAACATGCAAGATGCAACAAACCCTTCACCAACCTTTTTTTTGAAATAGCTGTATATAAAAAAAACAGAAGTCAGAGACAAACACTGTATAATCAATAATGTTGAGATATTCTATTGTTTTAGTTTGAGACAGAAGTATTATATGAATACATAAAGATGGTCACACGTGCATGGTGATCATACTGGTTCACATCGCACAACTTCAACTGATTTTAAATTTCAATGTTTTTTTGTTTTCCATCAGCCAATCACACAGAACATCTTATTAAAAAACTTGAAATCACCAAAAGTACCTCTGGTAATTATATTCTCATTATTTCATTGTTCATGTAATTTTAGCCATTCTAAAGTTGCCTATGGACCTTTTCGTAGTTTCCCAGAATGCTTCATGATTCTGCACGCGCAAGCGAGGTTAGGGGAAAAAATATTTAGAATTGATCGTGTATCGAGGAAAATATGACTACTGTAACGAATCAAGAACAGGAAAAAGCTAGTATTTTCTTTGCTTGAGAATTTGCATCTATCTTTGTAATTCTTCTTACACACTTTTAATTTAAAAGTCTAAGTTTTCTACTGAATTTCTTCATTCTCTCTTAATATTTTTGATCTATTTGCACCCTGACCTCGCTTGCGCGCGCAGAATCATGAAGCATTCTGGGAAACTACAAAAAGGTCCATAAAAACATTAATAATATAGATTAGCTTGTACTTGTCCTAGAAGCGCTATAGAATGGTCAAATCCGAGACTCGCCGAGACACTTGTTAAACAATTTATGCGAGCCCAAGACTTTATTTAATTTGAACTTTGAAAATTTGAGATTTTGTGGCACATATTGATTTTTGCAAAATCCACAATCCGGGACTCTTTCCTGGAATGCCGAGATTTTGAGACTCGCTCAGATTTTGCCAAAACCCATTCTATAGACCTCCTACAAGGTTGGGAAATATTGATCGCTTTGCTTGTAATGACCATTTCTACTTGTCTGTTCTAAACATTATAGCCAAAGAAAAGACAAATTATGCATTCAGTATTTGGAGACTACAGAAAAAAGATGCAAGAAGATGTTAAAAAATGCAAACCAAAAGGTAGGTTGTACATGTATATTTTTTTATTATTGTTGGACGTGCTGACCAAGAGGAACGCGGTCTGTAAAAAAATAATATTTATTTAATTTTCATTTAGTTTTAAGTGATTAGTTTATGGTGTTATTCTCTCAACAGAAAAATCATTGAAAGTCTTTCCAGTTAAGAAAGATCAGCAGAGAAGTGTATTTGTACGTGTATCTCAAGACAAGGGAGAAACAAACTCTAAAATAACATCAGATTCAAGACAAGGGGATGAAATTGATCAAGTATGCAAAATTAAGAGTTTCTTTCAGCTGCATTGCACGTGTTCACTATCTCTCTTTGTATCTCACATTGCTAATATTTTCATTCCTTCAGCCATCAGAAGCATCCAAATCTACAGAATGGAAATTTTGAGTCTTCAGTTGATAATTTTAGATTCAACTTCGACATTCAACCAACATAACTAAAGACAGTCAGGTTAAAGCAAACCCATGACGAATGAGGTGCCTATAGGTGTAGTGCCCTAAGCAAGATAGAAGCCCCTCATGAATGAGGTGCCTACATGTGTAGTGCCCTAAGCAAGATAGAAGCCCCTCAGTGTATGAAGTGCCTACATGTGTTGTGCCCTAATCAAGATAGAAGTCCCTCATGAATGAGGTGCTTACAGGTGTAGTGCCCCAAGCAAGGTAGAAGCCCCTTATGAAGTAAGTGCCTACATGTGTAGTGCCCTAAGCAAGATAGAAACCCCTTATGAATGTGGTGCTTACAGGTATAGTGCCCAAAGCAAGATAGAAGTCCCTCATGTATGACGTGCCTACAAGTATAGCGCCAGTTGAAGTCTGCATTGCAATAATTCGTCTTGGAGGCAAGATAGAAGTCCCTCATTTGTCAGCAACACAATAATCTTTGACAAAATAATACTGAAATATTTATATACAAAAGATCAAATTTATACAATAAAATGTTTACCAAAGCGAAATGTTGTGATGCATCTTACATATATTATAGAGTAAGATAATCTTAACATAATCCAAGGTTAACAGATTAAAGTTACTTTCAATATATCCATAGATTCTTGACTCTAAGCTGTGGTGATCAGCACTAAGGAGATATAACACTATGTCCAACAACAGGCTGAATGCTTGTACCTATACTAATCTAGTCATCAAAACTGCTAAGCAGTCTGGCCCTGGTTGTACGAAAGGTGGATAGCGCATCCGTTGGATAAATCCTTATCCAGTGGATAACTTTATTAGATAACAGCATCAACTTACCCACTGGATAAGGATTAATATAGTGGGCCTGTAGTTGTTGACCCTGTGCCGTCTTGATGATCAGGCAAGCAAGTACCTGTGTCCCATGTGAGAAATTTCAACTTAAAAATGACCTGCTAAAGCTACAAGGCATTGTTTGATATGTGGCTACAAAAACACAATCAC
>JAUJYZ010000594.1:0-77729 GCA_033675265.1 Actinostola sp. cb2023 | reverse complement strand
CGATATTCATGGTTTGCCGTAGATTCCAACAATGATGCGAACCATATTTGGTAGTACTATTAGCATAATTCGCTATTACCCGAAGGTTATACGGATTTTCATCGTGAGGAAGCTTGTGATACGAAGGTAAACGACTCCAAGTTGTTGAAATGTGAGGACTCTTCAGAATGTTTATATCCAGCAAATACATTATTATTACTACCCATGTTTCTTTGTAGTGTTGCGTAACAGTTAGGTTTATTTAAGTTTTCCATGGCATATTGTGTTGCTGTATGTTCGTGTTTCTTAAACATTTGGAGTGGGGATTCCGCGAAACTGGCGTTCGACTTGAAAGGTCCACGTCGAAAGAAGGTCATTTGTGGAAGGATTCCAAATGCTGAGGTGTGAAGTACCAAACGAACCAATACCCAATGGAGGCTTAGCTGAATAGATGTAATGGTTAGCGGAAATACAACACAGGACCATGCAGTTGCTTATGATCAAGAAATCTTTAATTTCTTCAAATTTCTTATATTTTAAATTCAAGTGAATTGTGTACATATCAAAACTAACCGGTTTGATTCCGAATTAGTAGCATTCTTCGGTCATTTAGGGCTTATTTTGGCGACTCATTACAAACAATTATCCAATTTTACAGTGTATGGTATGATCATGTTCTTCAGTATACAAACAATCGCTGAAACTTCTACAATACAATTGAATGAAATATTTGATGCTTTTCTTTGAAAAGTTTTATCGTTGGATATTATCTAACACTAGTTAATATCTAAAGATATAGGTTTGAATTTGGCGCTACGACAAACCTTTTTTGAGCTTTGTACCAATCAAATTCTTGTATTTAATTAAAAGCAAACAAGGTCTGATTAACAAGTGCAAATCCGCACCACCTCTTACGCGTTCAAGATCACGTGGTTCATCCTTGGCGGGTACGTCTCGGAAACATTTTTTTAATTTCCTTATTATTTGACCATTCCCATCAACTTTACAATCATTTTAAAGCTAATAGAATGGAAGATCGCCATAATACCGTGATATTTTCTTTAAATTAAAAATGGAGACGTCGCGGGTCATTGTTTTTGAAAACGACCGTCTCCGTTTGACCGAATTAATAGACCATTGTGTTACATCCGACTCTATTGATCTTTTATACCATGTTAATCACGATACTTGACCTGTCAAACTGTGTCAGGCTTTTTGGTCATATTCGATGTCGATCAAAAGTTAACTTAGTTGAAGTTTAATCAATCATAAATGTTGTTTCTTCTTCAGTTAACACGTTATAATTTTTGAGAAAAAATCAAAAATCAAAAATCCCTGACACGGTTTTTATCTTCAGTTAGTCTGCTAACTTGTTTCAAAGATTTAGCAAAATCCATCAAATCTAAGTACCCTATTAATTCAAAAAGATATCTTGGTAACTTTGCGAAAACTCAACAACACGGAGAAAAATGACCTTTTGAAAGTTTGCAAACATTGTCACGCCCACTTCCTGCAACGGACACCATGCCATCCATCACGTTTCATCCTTCAACCACATTGTTTACATTGATGGACGCAGGAAATAGTAAGGTCGTATTACTTATTGCTCTCGTTTGCGCTTCAAACTTCAAAGTGTTCGCGAGGCTGCTGCTACGATCGTAAAATAATAATATTTCCGAAATCAAAAAAAGCGAAAAAAACCATTCAAATAGGGACAGGATCAAGAGAAGGTACCGAAAAAAGAAGCATTACAGGACTCCCGGTCCTAATGGGATTATGACACCAAAGGCGTTGTGTTTAGAAATCAGAAATCCGTGTTTTTTTGCGAATATCTCGTAAATAAAAAACATTTTTTTCAACCAGAAAACACTAAAAAAAATGAAATTTCGATATGAAATCCATCCGTTAGTGTGACAAAAACAAAAAATCGTCAAACTTTTTCCACTCAAGGTGAACCGTATCCTTAAGAACATCCCCCCCCCCCCCCCCCTTCGATTAAGCACCCCCCTCCTCCTTCATTTAAGCATCCTCCTTGGCCACAAAATTTCAATTAAGCACCCAATACGGAAATACATTAAATGAGCAGGGAAGTGAAAATTGTGAAAAGTATAAAAAAATATTACAGCAAGCAAAAATCTGTCGGCATAATTTAATTTCTCCATGTTTATCCACTACAATATATTGTATATCTTTACTAATAATTAAGTACCTCTACATAAGTGTTGTTGTGTTAGTGTTACTGTAGTATTATTGTAGTTTATTGCAGTATCATTGTAGCATTATTGTAGTAATATTATAGTATTGATTGTAATTGCTGCGAGCCGCCAGGCGAGCAGCGAAACTAAAAAAAACAAAAACAAAAACAAAACAAAACAAAAAAAAGTAGCTCTACACTACTTGCAACACAGATAACCGAAGCAGGTAGCCCAAGCTCAATGTGTCTCTAATTTCAAGCGATACAAGGGATCGACTCCACAAAATCTAAAATTTTATACCTCAAATCTTGAGTGAGAGCGAGTGTCTTCTTTATGCTCTTGGTTATACTCTGGCTGAGTTTCATTTGTTTGCTTTTAACAAGATGCCATTTAAATATGGAAAATGTCTTCCTAAACTGGAAAATTTCCGGGTGTTGACTTGGCTTCAGATATCATATCCGAGTTCAAGATATTATATCTGGGATCAGCCAATCATATACTGTTTCCTTTACACACTCTCAGGCAGAGATATTATATCCAATGTTGTCCAATCACCTGCCTGCTATTTTTAGAAGCAGATATAATATCCTCTCTCGACCAATACCTAATCATTATAAGATTGTTGAGAATTGTTTGCTAGAACAGTCAGGACATATTTTTAAAATTTATATCAAGAATTGAAGTACATACAGCTTAAAATGGTTAACTAGAGTGAAGTCAGCTCAAATTGAAACATCTTGTTGGTTTTGAATGCAAAGAAAACGTTTTCGGCTGCAATTTTGAGAGTTAATAATTTTATGACTCTCGTTGAAATAATACTAGTCTGTGAAAAAGAAAAATTAATTTGACTGAACAAAAAGAACGGCCTACAGGAATCAGTATTTAGTTCTCGATGCCTGTGCTAAAAGTGCTCACAATGTAACATGATCGCGACTTAGTGTGATTTCCTGTTTGTTTAGTCGTTGACTCGCTAATGGCTTGCATGATAAGGACATTTTATATAAGTGGGGTCATTTCTAATATCAAATCAGAATAAAAACGTGATGTTCATCCAGCTTAATGCTAACATTTTGTGAGAACCATCAACAAAATAAACATGCTACCAACCTTTTGTACAATATTTACTTGGGCCTTTGATATCATATCTGGACTTGGGATGCCATTTATATCTGTCCTTTACACACTCTCGTGAATCATGAAGTGAGATATCATATCCTTCTTGTTCAATCACCAGCCTGCTATTTTTAGAAGCAGATATAATATCCTCTCTCTACCAATATCATAAGTCTAAGAAAATCATGAGAACTGTTTGTCAGATTACGGAAAACTGATAATGACCGGCAACTGGGCAGTTTTTTTAACTCGGTCATGAAAGCTCAATGAAGTAAAAGTTTTCGTTGCAAACTAGAATACAGTATCCTTATGGCTCTCTTTGAAATTTAAAAGTACATGTATATGAACTAGTTTCTTGATAAAAAAGACATTTCAAATGAAAGGCCGCTTCTGACTGAAACAATAAAGTTCTCGATGTCTAAGTGCTGAAAGTATTTCGTGCTCAACGGTAATTTTTTTAACTCGGTCATGAAAGCTCAATGAAGTAAAAGTTTTCGTTGCAAACTAGAATACAGTATCCTAATGGCTCTCTTTAGAAGCGTTCACACACGCAATAAGTTACCGAGCTGAGCTGTCACATTGCTGTCGTCACTCTTATCATTGTCGGTATACAATTGCGCCCCAAATTGAAAAAAAAATGGCTGAAGACGTAGCGAAAGCCAAATGCTTCAAGCTAAACGATATTATTATTCGCCATGAATTACTCGCTAGAATCTTCAGCAAAAGACAAGAAGAACTCGGTACCATTAGCGCCAAATTCACACGCAGCGCAGTGAATCTGGAAAATCGATTAACTCAAGAACTCATTTGATTTGTTGCTTTTGTTGTGGTACAGCTACAACCCTAGTTGGGAACAGGGGTCGAAACGTCTAAGTAAACATTGGCTTTTTGTTTGAAGTTTAGCTCTTTGCCGGCAATAGTTCATGGTATTCAACTTCGTGTGTGAGGTTACTCACTGTATTAGTAAGGAAATGAAAAGTATTTTGTTACAAAAGTTTTCAGACTACAATATTTTCTAGATTCAAATATTGTAGTCTAAAAACTTTGTAGCAAACTGATACTTTTCATTTCCTTACAGTGAGCAACCTCATTAGTGACGTATTTTCAAGGAGGTGAAATGTACATGTCATATTCAAATGGTATTACGACAGTTTTGAACCACGAACTTTATTCTGTAGTTTCGGAAAATCGAGATATCTGTCGATCGCTTACCTCACTAGTTATATTACCTGAGCCGAGAAAGAAAACGAATACAAATAAAAACAAATTCGGTGACATACAATTGAGTTGCGATCGTGTCACATTGCCGTTGAGCATGAAATACTTTCAGCACTTAGACATCGAGAACTTTATTGTTTCAGTCAGAAGCGGCCTTTCATTTGAAATGTCTTTTTTATCAAGAAAACTAGTTCATATACATGTACTTTTAAATTTCAAAGAGAGCCATAAGGATACTGTATTCTAGTTTGCAACGAAAACTTTTACTTCATTGAGCTTTCATGACCGAGTTAAAAAAAACTGCCCAGTTGCCAGTCATTATCAGTTTTCCGTAATCTGACAAACAGTTCTCATGATTTTCTTAGACTTATGATATTGGTAGAGAGAGGATATTATATCTGCTTCTAAAAATAGCAGGCTGGTGATTGAACAAGATAGGATATGATATCTCACTTCATGATTCACGAGAGTCGGTGTGTAAAGGACAGATATAAATGGCATCCCAAGTCCAGATATGATATCAAAGGCCCAAGTAAATGTTGTACAAAAGGTTGGTAGCATGTTTATTTTGTTGATGGTTCTCACAAAATGTTAGCGTTAAGCTGGATGAACATCACGTTTTTATTCTGATTTGATATTAGAAATGACCCCCACTTATGTCCTTATCATGCAAGCCATTAGCGAGTCAAACGACTAAACAAACAGGAAATCACACTAAGTCGCGATCATGTTACATTGTGAGCACTTTTAGCACAGGCATCGAGAACTAAATACTGATTCCTGTAGGCCGTTCTTTTTGTTCAGTCAAATTAATTTTCTTTTTCACAGACTAGTATTATTTCAACGAGAGTCATAAAATTATCAACTCTCAAAATTGCAGCCGAAAACGTTTCTTTGCATTCAAAACCAACAAGATGTTTCAATTTGAGCTGACTTCACTCTAGTTAACCATTTTAAGCTGTATGTACTTCAATTCTTGATATAAATTTTAAAAATATGTCCTGACTGTTCTAGCAAACAATTCTCAACAATCTTATAATGATTAGGTATTGGTCTAGCCTCCTTTGCAGACGTTGTGTAGCGCTTCCGGTACCCGTCATTCCTCTGCAAAGGAGGCTAGTATTGGTCGAGAGAGGATATTATATCTGCTTCTAAAAATAGCAGGCAGGTGATTGGACAACATTGGATATAATATCTCTGCCTGAGAGTGTGTAAAGGAAACAGTATATGATTGGCTGATCCCAGATATAATATCTTGAACTCGGATATGATATCTGAAGCCAAGTCAACACCGGAAATTTTTTCCAGTTTAGGAAGACATTTTCCATATTTAAATGGCATCTTGTTTTTTATTGATTCAAAGTATAAAATAATGTTATTATTCTATTGAAATTAGAGACAAACGTTGAGCTTGGGTTACGTGCTTGCAACAATAATAATAATACCTGTGCTTGCAATTACTGGTTTGCAATCAAACCGGCCATGTCGATGGTATGTTGGTGGTACAAACAAGAGAACCTTAATGAGGAATGCTTTGTTATCAGGCACCAACATGGCCGCCATGACATCACATGGTTGGTGGTACAAACAAGAGAACCTTAATGAGGAATGCTTTGTTATCAGGCACCAACATGGCCGCCATGACATCACATGGTTGGTGGTACAAACAAAAGAACCTTAATGAGGAATGCTTTGTTATCAGGCACCAACATGGCCGCCATGACGTCACGTGGTTGGTGGTACAAACAAAAGAACCTAATGAATGCTTTGTAATCAGGCACCAACATGACCGCCATGACATCACATGGTTGGTGGTATAAACAAAAGAACCTAATGAATGCTTTGTAATCAGGCACCAACATGACCGCCATGACATCACATGGTTGGTGGTACAAACAAGAGAACCTTAATGAGGAATGCTTTGTTATCAGGCACCAACATGGCCGCCATGACATCACATGGTTGGTGGTACAAACAAGAGAACCTTAATGAGGAATGCTTTGTTATCAGGCACCAACATGGCCGCCATGACATCACATGGTTGGTGGTACAAACAAAAGAACCTTAATGAGGAATGCTTTGTTATCAGGCACCAACATGGCCGCCATGACGTCACGTGGTTGGTGGTACAAACAAAAGAACCTAATGAATGCTTTGTAATCAGGCACCAACATGACCGCCATGACATCACATGGTTGGTGGTATAAACAAAAGAACCTAATGAATGCTTTGTAATCAGGCACCAACATGACCGCCATGACATCACATGGTTGGTGGTATAAACAAAAGAACCTAGTGAATGCTTTGTTATGAGGCACCAACATGATCGCCATGACATCACATGGTTGGTGGTATAAACAAAAGAACCTAATGAATGCTTTGTAATCAGGCACCAACATGACCGCCATGACATCACATGGTTGGTAGTATAAACAAAAGAACCTAATGAATGCTTTGTTATGAGGCACCAACATGACCGCCATGACATCACATGGTTGGTGGTATAAACAAAAGAACCTAATGAATGCTTTGTAATCAGGCACCAACATGACCGCCATGACATCACATGGTTGGTGGTATAAACCAAAAGAACCTAATGAATGCTTTGTTATGAGGCACCAACATGATCGCCATGACATCACATGGTTGGTGGTATAAACAAAAGAACCTAATGAATGCTTTGTTATGAGGCACCAACATGATCGCCATGACATCACATGGTTGGTGGTATAAACAAAAGAACCTAATGAATGCTTTGTTATCAGGCACCAACATGGCCGCCATGACATCACATGGTTGGTGGTACAAACAAGAGAACCTTAATGAGGAATGCTTTGTTATCAGGCACCAACATGGCCGCCATGACATCACATGGTTGGTGGTACAAACAAGAGAACCTTAATGGGGAATGCTTTGTTATCAGGCACCAACATGGCCGCCATGACATTACATGGTTGGTGGTACAAACAAGAGAACCTTAATGAGGAATGCTTTATCAGGCACCAACATGGCCGCCATGACATCACATGGTTGGTGGTATAAAACAAAGAACCTAATGAATGCTTTGTTATCAGGCACCAACATGGCCACCATGACATCACATGGTTGGTGGTACAAACAAGAGAACCTTAATGGGGAATGCTTTGTTATCAGGCACCAACATGGCCGCCATGACATCACATGGTTGGTGGTACAAACAAGAGAACCTTAATGAGGAATGCTTTGTAATCAGGCACCAACATGGCCGCCATGACATCACGTGGTTGGTGGTATAAACAAAAGAACCTAATGAATGCTTTGTTATGAGGCACCAACATGATCGCCATGACATCACATGGTTGGTGGTATAAACAAAAGAACCTAATGAATGCTTTGTTATCAGGCACCAACATGGCCGCCATGACATCACATGGTTGGTGGTACAAACAAGAGAACCTTAATGAGGAATGCTTTGTTATCAGGCACCAACATGGCCGCCATGACATCACATGGTTGGTGGTACAAACAAGAGAACCTTAATGAGGAATGCTTTGTAATCAGGCACCAACATGGCCGCCATGACATCACGTGGTTGGTGGTATAAACAAAAGAATCTAATGAATGCTTTGTTATGAGGCACCAACATGATCGCCATGACGTTAGGTGCAAACCTGCAAATTACCAATGTGAAAAGAATGATAAGTTTAATCACAAGTTTAATCTTGTGTGTCTGTCTACATGCCATATTGTGAACTCGTCTGTAACATTGGTCTCTAACACAGACATTTCTCTGTGATAGCCTTCCTGCGTCACTGATAAAGCCTGGTCCTCTCACTAGCGACATTTTTTTGTTGTTGTTGCTGTTGTTGTTACTTATATTGTGTGCTTAGGAGGGTAGCCTTTGAATGGGAATTTAGTTTCCCCCTGCCACCATCACGTCAACATGTTTAGTTTTAGTTTCTTTCTTTGTTCCTTGTATATCTTTTATTATTATTATTATTATTGTATCTATTTTATTTTATGCTACAATGTATGTTCTATTGTTGTAGTTGACAAAGTGATATTTAAAAAACATTAAACATAAGCACAAACAACATATGCAGACTCAGACAGTCATTATGCATTGCTCATTAAACGGTGCTTGTCTTTTGTCACACCTATTGCATAAATGGTGTCCCGAGTCTGCGTATGTTGCTTGCTTGTGCTTATGCTTTTGTCGCAAGTGAGGACCAGGCTTTACAGTGCATCTTAAGATAAGGCCAGGAACAAGTTAGTGTGGATCAAGGAAAAAATGTGACCATTTTCCAAATGACTGCTTTCCGAAGCGGCCATTTAATTGTACCTTTCACAAGTTTTGATGAATAAATTAAACATTCAAGAGAGCTATGTTGATTCTGCTACTTTGAAATTTTGAATGTTTTCTGGAAAACGGTGTAAACCGGGTCTGGATCCGCACCTGAGGAAGAGCAACTGAGAACCTCTCCTCTTGATTGACACAGGAAGCCCAACGACATAGAGATGCATTCGCACATGGCATTATAATGGACCTTTACTACTTGCCTCAATGTCTACCCATTTCAAACCTCTTGCAGGAGCATAGGCAGGGGGTCCCAGGGTGTCTACAGATGAGCCCCCTTCCTTTGGGTCTATTCTTTAAATATATAATATGTTTGAGGAGGGGAAGGGGGGGATTTGGTGGCGAATGATATGGAGTGTGACAGATACCGGTAACACTATTTAGTACTATTTTAGTATTAGTAGAAACCAACTAGCATACTATCATGAATCCTGCAATCTGATTGGCTAACGTACTCACTATCTATTGAGTGATAGTGACTAGCGAAAAAAGCCGTATGTTGGTATATATATTCGAAGGTAGTATGCTAGTTGGTTTCTACTAAAACAATTGAAGGGCTCCCTGCAAGAACAACGTAAGTGATCTCTGATCAAAATCTAAATTCTCCTCAAGATTCTTTGAATTTAAAAGGAGACTTTGGGTTTTGATCACAAGTCACTTACGCCGTTCTTGCAGGGACCCCTTCAATTAGACTACTCTTTCTCGTTTTCTATGAGTTCAAATAGTCAACTCGACACTACACACCTCGTTGACTATTGACTCAGAAAACTCGAACTCATAGTCTAATAATTATTATTATTGTTAAATAGTACTATTTCACGGTTATATTGTTTGCACTCTATTCATGAGACAACATTAAGACAAACGAACAGGGTCTATTGTGTTTAAGTAGCAGCAATTCTTTCAATTGTTTTCAGATATCCTGATTCGACTTCATCATAAACTTGTTCAAGCTGTTTCTGTCTGTCACCCAGTTGACTCTAGACACATGGTAGCGCTTAGTTCCTCGGGAGATAAAACTTTTTTCAACTTTTCAAAATCAGACTTTTCTTTCTGAAATCATAAAATGAGACTGAATATTTAGGATTTCTTTTTATCACCACAAACTAATCAGAGGCATATTTGTTTCCATGTGCTTGTCATCATCATCGTTACCATCATCCACATACAGCAGCAGTAATAAAATCAATGCTTCATCATACACCGATTCCGAACATGGCGACCAATTTGAATAACCATTGTTCTTGACCAACCAGCCTCTCATACAGGTGAGAATGCTTTTGTTTTCCACATGAACACGAGGCTAGTCAGTCGAACAACAATGGTTATTCAAATTGGTCGCCATGTTTGGAATCGGTGTATGACCATCATAATCACCCTCTATGTTCTGACATCAATAGTCAGTTTCACTTTCATAACTACATACAAGAAAGGAAGACAACTAAAATGCACAAGCATTATGTAAACACATCAGTTTTGTTGTTGTTGTTAGTGGCTGGCTAAAGGGTCAGCAACATTCTGTGACAGTCAGGAAAGTTAAGCCATGGTTCAACTTCCTAATGACTTACGATTTAATCGCGAGATGTGCTTTGGAGTCAGAAAACTGAAAAAACTCCATGTTGCTGATCATCACAGACTGTTGCTGACACTGTTTCAATCCGATTATCCAATAGAAACCAGGCTGAAATATATGTCAAACCAGCCAGCATGATGATTTGAGTTGGTTGCACTGACTGCACTGGTAATATGTTAAGTTAGAGGGGTTGCATTAAACGTTTACTGCATATTACCTGGTATGACGTGTTGAGTCTCCGTTTTACATCAAGTCGGTATTCCTTGTATTCCTTGGGATCGCTTCTGTCAGTTGCTTTTAAACGCAATATCTCATACACTCGTCGACACTGCAACTGTTAATATGGTAAACCTGTCAGACGTCTGCCATGCCTTGATATTTCACTCATACTAGTACTATATATACTACTGGGTTGTTGTTATGTTTCAGGGACCTACTGTACAATGGCAGTTGAAGAGCCATTTCTTGGCATTTGGGGTGAAATCCCAGGGGGGTACTCAGGGGTATCAGTGATGGGGAGGTGCGAATGAGGCCAAACGTTTTAACCCAATAAAAATCCATTACGCAAAAACAAGACCCCAAAAAAGTCCAACGGCCCAGAACGTAACCCCCAAAAGTCCATTTTTTCTCTGCATAAAATTGAGAACGGTAGGATATCAATGTTATCAACCCCCAAAAAAGTCCTTGCCAAAATCTTTTTATCAAAAAAAGTCCACCAGAAAAAAATTGCTAACCCTCAAAAAGTCCCAAGCCACGAATTTCAAACCCCAAAAAGGTCTTCGCACCTCCCTGACACTGATACCCCTGAGTACCCCCCCCCCCCCCCCCCCCCTGGGGGTGAAATAGCTGGAACACAGATTCAAATAGCCTTATCAATCCTGGCATCCCAGCTCCAACAGAAACCCTGTTACTATAAAGCTTAACAGGAAAAAACCTGCTTGTCTATGTGTACGGAGGCTATGAGTACCTTATTCATTTTCCTTGCTTCTTGTGCCTCAGTAAATAAGGAGTTAGAAAAACCTTTCTTTATATTATCAGGTTCAAAGCAGTGTAGTTTACTGCACGCCCAAGGCATCTACATAGTCTCGTAGACGCAGAAATTGTTCCGATGGCTCCTCAACTACAATGAACAAACAAAACAGATCAGTCAATCATCAGTCACAGGAATTGAAACACGGCTTAGAACTCTTCTCACCTGTGATATCAAGTACCTTTGGGTCTTGAATGTAATGTTCCTCAACCATACGCAGCAACTCAGCTGTTATATAAGTCAAGCAGTAGGTATATTAGAACAGTGTGTGATGTATTGTTCCTCAACCATATGCAGCAACTCAGCTGTATTAATCAAGCAGTACATGTATGTATATTAGAGCAGTGTGTTTAGTTAAGTGTGTGACTCATAAACCAACAGTAATTAAAAACATCATCAAACAACAAACTTTAAGTTAAAATGCAATATAAATGTTTAATGTACATTGTATATATAATCTTCAAAAAAGGAATGCATACATGTAGAAGATCTCTGAAAGTTGTAGTGACACAGAGGTATCTATGCATTTCTTTATTTCAAGAGCATTTCCAAAAAAGTATTGTACAGAATATTGCTTGAATATTGCAGCAACACAGAAGTTCATTGCTTGTTTTTGAAGAGTATATTGTAATGTTTGAATACAAAGAACTAATGGTTTGTTTACTGTACCTCCATGTCCTTGTTTTGAAATGGAGGAAGGACAAGCATTTGACTAGAAAGAAAATGATATGATATGCAGTCATGCAGTATTAACAAACATCTTGTCGGCAATAATGTAAGTGGTTTGTACCTTACTCTGGGTCGTATTTGATCTGGGTAGGCATAGTAGTGATACACTGTCACGTAACCAGCAATACTATATTGAACTTCTCCACAAACTTTCTTCTTTTCAAACCTAAATGCAACAAACACTTACTGTTCAGGAGACTATTATTATTTAGCTTTTTATATTGTACTTACAAGTACGTTTTAGCATTTTTTTCTTCTTCTTCTTATATTGTTGTATGCCATGTATATATCTTTTTACGCAATTCAGCCTTCTGGCTGCAAAGTTTTAAGTTCAAATAAACGATCTATCTAGTATCTATCTTAGCTGTTTGGGATTCCTGTGTAAACCGGCCAAACTGGTTTTTGTCTTGGCACCTGATTGGCTTCAGTACTTCAAACAATGAGGGTTTATCACGTAATTTCAAAACTCATTGGACAAAAAAATGATTATCATAGCTGGAAAGAGCTCGTTGAAATTAGTAAAAATGTGAAGTTTAGAAAAGATCGCTTCACAAATTGTGAAGATATGAATTTTCAAAAATCGAAATTTTATATGAAAACCTATGGAAATTTACGCTTGGAGGCAACTCTTGCCTACCAACAAAGGTTTTCATACAAAATCTCGATTTTTGAAAATTCATATCTTTGCAATTTGTGAAGCGATCTTTTCCAAACTTCACATTTTTACTAATTTCAATGAGCTCTTTCCAGCTATGATAATCATTTTTTGTCCTATGAGTTTTGAAATTACATGATAAACCCTCATTCTGTAGTCTCTTAGGTTGCTTTGGGCCTCGTGGTGGCATTTATACAAATGTAGTTTGTCATTAGAAAGTTGATTAAGTTGATTACAATGAAGATATACTCACAGCAAAAAGAAGTGCCACCGTTCATCATCGATATCTATACAAAAGAAAGAAATGATGGTTAATTTTATTCAGCTAAAGACCCTGTGTATACGCCGAATTCATAATGGCGTATTTTTAGTTTGGCGATATGATACATTTCTGGTACAAATGATCACTGTCATCTAAAACAGTACCTAGAAATAAACATTCTTAGAAAGCTTCTTTGCTGTAGACAACATATCATCATATTGGAGTAAAATTATGACAGATCACGAATAGAGAGTTTTGTATGTATTTTTCAAGCGAGTCCTCACCAGCCTCGTTTTGGTGCAATTTCACAATTTCAAATGTTCATATCTTGATTGATTATTTGGTTTCAAAACACACACATAGTATTTAAATAATCACATTCTATCATATGTATCAAAGATTTACGGGTGTCGGAAAAACGAAGACCCGGAAAAACGAAGACCGAAGACCTAAGACCCCGGAAAAACGAAGACCCTAAAACGAAGACCCTCGGAAAAACGAAGACCCTAAAACGAAGACCCCGGAAAAACGAAAGACCCTAAAACGAAGACCCCGGAAAAACGAAGACCCTAAAACGAAGACCCCCGGAGTTCGCCGGTTCTGATGAATCGTATCATCTGTCGGTAGATCTGATTTCAGTAAACTGCAGCTGTAAACTGCATGATACCTTCTTGTTCGAGTAGTTGTTCTAATAAAAGTGGAGAAAGGTCTTTTATATATATAAATGAGGCGAAAGTGATCGATCAGCGCCATGTCAACAAAACACAGGAAAAGAAATACCGTGGCCAAAGGCTGAGTAAATGAATACAAGGAAATACTGTTGATGTATCAGATCGACTTAGACATAGACATACTTTGGATACAGTGTGAGTGCTGATCACCTTATAGCTGAAGTAAGCAAGCTTCTATTAAAACCATCCACATGCCATTGAACGACAACCTTCTCTAGAAGCTGATGGATTACTTAGCTTCGTCGTTATATAAAGACTTTTCTCCACAGAACAACTACTCGAACAAGAAAGGTTTCCGAGTTTAAATCAGATCTCTCGACAGCTGATACGATGCATCAGAACCGGCGAACTCTGGTTGGTAATTTAATTGCCGTCGGAGCGAAGTGTCGGCGCAGTTTACCGGGAAGAGAAACACTAAAGTTCACGTAAACATTGTTTTAATATACTGATTCCATGTACATGATGTACTCGTACCGTGACAGCTAGAAATACAGCGAATATCATGCACGTGTGTACTACCAATTACTGGTATCTTAGAAATTGAAATAAGCCATATCGTCGATTACCGTGTTCGACAGTGATAAAAAGCCTGGCCGGGTCTTCGTTTCCGGGTCTTCGTTTTAGGGTCTTCGTTTTTCCGGGGTCTTCGTTTTAGGGTCTTTCGTTTTTCCGGGGTCTTCGCTTTAGGGTCTTCGTTTTTTCCGGGGTCTTCGTTTTAGGGTCTTCGTTTTTCCGAGGGTCTTCGTTTTAGGGTCTTCGTTTTTCCCGGGGTCTTCGTTTTAGGGTCTTCGTTTTTCCGGGGTCTTCGTTTTAGGGTCTTCGTTTTTCCGAGGGTCTTCGTTTTAGGGTCTTCGTTTTTCCGGGGTCTTAGGTCTTCGGTCTTCGTTTTTCCGGGTCTTCGTTTTTCCGACACCCAAGATTTACTTTTCCCAAAAATGATATTTGTTTGGCTTTTTAATGCAAATTAGAAGCAAACGAGTATTTTTTGTAGGTGTGTTATATGTAATAGTGAAAATATTATGTGTGTTCTCAGACAGACGTACAGGTTCCAAAGTTTAAAGACTATCACAACAGACTTCAGACATTCCTTCTCTGGTTTATTGATGCTGCGTCATATATAGGTATGTTTGAATTAAGAAATATAAATGCGGCTCGGTTTTACCCATCAGCGAGCTCGACTTCTCCCAAACTCCCCCTCGTGTTTGCATTAGGCTATGCAAACATGGAAACTTTTAATATTTCTTTTATAAAATAAATACAACTGTAACGTCATTACCGTGTTTGCATAGGCTCAATGCAAACATGCATGGGTAACAGCCAATCAGATCACAGAGATTTCTGAATGTATTTTATAAAAATTATTGCTCATGGGCTCATAGACCAAATTCATAATGGCTGCTTCTAATTTGCATAAAAGCCAAACAAATATCATTTTGGGAAAAGTAAATCTTGGGTGTCGGAAAAACGAAGACCCGGAAAAACGAAGACCGAAGACCTAAGACCCCGGAAAAACGAAGACCCTAAAACGAAGACCCTCGGAAAAACGAAGACCCTAAAACGAAGACCCCGGAAAAACGAAGACCCTAAAACGAAGACCCCGGAAAAACGAAGACCCTAAAACGAAGACCCTCGGAAAAACGAAGACCCTAAAACGAAGACCCCGGAAAAACGAAGACCCTAAAGCGAAGACCCCGGAAAAACGAAGACCCTAAAACGAAGACCCCGGAAAAACGAAGACCCTAAAACGAAGACCCGGAAACGAAGACCCGGCCAGGCTTTTATCACTGTCGAACACGGTAATCGACGATATGGCTTATTTCAATTTCTAAGATACCAGTAATTGGTAGTACACACGTGCATGATATTCGCTGTATTTCTAGCTGTCACGGTACGAGTACATCATGTACATGGAATCAGTATATTAAAACAATGTTTACGTGAACTTTAGTGTTTCTCTTCCCGGTAAACTGCGCCGACACTTCGCTCCGACGGCAATTAAATTACCAACCAGAGTTCGCCGGTTCTGATGCATCGTATCAGCTGTCGAGAGATCTGATTTAAACTCGGAAACCTTTCTTGTTCGAGTAGTTGTTCTGTGGAGAAAAGTCTTTATATAACGACGAAGCTAAGTAATCCATCAGCTTCTAGAGAAGGTTGTCGTTCAATGGCATGTGGATGGTTTTAATAGAAGCTTGCTTACTTCAGCTATAAGGTGATCAGCACTCACACTGTATCCAAAGTATGTCTATGTCTAAGTCGATCTGATACATCAACAGTATTTCCTTGTATTCATTTACTCAGCCTTTGGCCACGGTATTTCTTTTCCTGTGTTGTTGACATGGCGCTGATCGATCACTTCGCCTCATTTATATATATAAAAGACCTTTCTCCACTTTTATTAGAACAACTACTCGAACAAGAAGGTATCATGCAGTTTACAGCTGCAGTTTACTGAAATCAGATCTACCGACAGATGATACGATTCATCAGAACCGGCGAACTCCGGGGGTCTTCGTTTTAGGGTCTTCGTTTTTCCGGGGTCTTCGTTTTAGGGTCTTCGTTTTTCCGGGGTCTTCGTTTTAGGGTCTTCGTTTTTCCGAGGGTCTTCGTTTTAGGGTCTTCGTTTTTCCGGGGTCTTAGGTCTTCGGTCTTCGTTTTTCCGGGTCTTCGTTTTTTCCCGACACCCGTAAATCTTTGATACATATGATAGAATGTGATTATTTAAATACTATGTGTGTGTTTTGAAACCAAATAATCAATCAAGATATGAACATTTGAAATTGTGAAATTGCACCAAAACGAGGCTGGTGAGGACTCGCTTGAAAAATACATACAAAACTCTCTATTCGTGATCTGTCATAATTTTACTCCAATATGATGATATGTTGTCTACAGCAAA
The DNA here is from genome assembly GCA_033675265.1 of Actinostola sp. cb2023. Lineage (NCBI taxonomy): Eukaryota > Metazoa > Cnidaria > Anthozoa > Actiniaria > Actinostolidae > Actinostola > Actinostola sp. cb2023. Next base: position 61,009 of record JAUJYZ010000594.1, on the reverse strand, counting down.
GAAGCTTTCTAAGAATGTTTATTTCTAGGTACTGTTTTAGATGACAGTGATCATTTGTACCAGAAATGTATCATATCGCCAAACTAAAAATACGCCATTATGAATTCGGCGTATACACAGGGTCTTTAGCTGAATAAAATTAACCATCATTTCTTTCTTTTGTATAGATATCGATGATGAACGGTGGCACTTCTTTTTGCTGTGAGTATATCTTCATTGTAATCAACTTAATCAACTTTCTAATGACAAACTACATTTGTATAAATGCCACCACGAGGCCCAAAGCAACCTAAGAGACTACAGAATGAGGGTTTATCATGTAATTTCAAAACTCATAGGACAAAAAATGATTATCATAGCTGGAAAGAGCTCATTGAAATTAGTAAAAATGTGAAGTTTGGAAAAGATCGCTTCACAAATTGCAAAGATATGAATTTTCAAAAATCGAGATTTTGTATGAAAACCTTTGTTGGTAGGCAAGAGTTGCCTCCAAGCGTAAATTTCCATAGGTTTTCATATAAAATTTCGATTTTTGAAAATTCATATCTTCACAATTTGTGAAGCGATCTTTTCTAAACTTCACATTTTTACTAATTTCAACGAGCTCTTTCCAGCTATGATAATCATTTTTTGTCCAATGAGTTTTGAAATTACGTGATAAACCCTCATTGTTTGAAGTACTGAAGCCAATCAGGTGCCAAGACAAAAACCAGTTTGGCCGGTTTACACAGGAATCCCAAACAGCTAAGATAGATACTAGATAGATCGTTTATTGAACTTAAAACTTTGCAGCCAGAAGGCTGAATTGCGTAAAAAGATATATACATGGCATACAACAATATAAGAAGAAGAAGAAAAAATGCTAAAACGTACTTGTAAGTACAATATAAAAAGCTAAATAATAATAGTCTCCTGAACAGTAAGTGTTTGTTGCATTTAGGTTTGAAAAGAAGAAAGTTTGTGGAGAAGTTCAATATAGTATTGCTGGTTACGTGACAGTGTATCACTACTATGCCTACCCAGATCAAATACGACCCAGAGTAAGGTACAAACCACTTACATTATTGCCGACAAGATGTTTGTTAATACTGCATGACTGCATATCATATCATTTTCTTTCTAGTCAAATGCTTGTCCTTCCTCCATTTCAAAAACAAGGACATGGAGGTACAGTAAACAAACCATTAGTTCTTTGTATTCAAACATTACAATATACTCTTCAAAACAAGCAATGAACTTCTGTGTTGCTGCAATATTCAAGCAATATTCTGTACAATACTTTTTTGGAAATGCTCTTGAAATAAAGAAATGCATAGATACCTCTGTGTCACTACAACTTTCAGAGATCTTCTACATGTATGCATTCCTTTTTTGAAGATTATATATACAATGTACATTAAACATTATATTGCATTTTAACTTAAAGTTTGTTGTTTGATGATGTTTTTAATTACTGTTGGTTTATGAGTCACACACTTAACTAAACACACTGCTCTAATATACATACATGTACTGCTTGATTAATACAGCTGAGTTGCTGCATATGGTTGAGGAACAATACATCACACACTGTTCTAATATACCTACTGCTTGACTTATATAACAGCTGAGTTGCTGCGTATGGTTGAGGAACATTACATTCAAGACCCAAAGGTACTTGATATCACAGGTGAGAAGAGTTCTAAGCCGTGTTTCAATTCCTGTGACTGATGATTGACTGATCTGTTTGTTTGTTCATTGTAGTTGAGGAGCCATCGGAACAATTTCTGCGTCTACGAGACTATGTAGATGCCTTGGCGTGCAGTAAACTACACTGCTTTGAACCTGATAATATAAAGAAAGGTTTTTCTAACTCCTTATTTACTGAGGCACAAGAAGCAAGGAAAATGAATAAGGTACTCATAGCCTCCGTACACATAGACAAGCAGGGTTTTTTCCTGTTAAGCTTTATAGTAACAGGGTTTCTGTTGGAGCTGGGATGCCAGGATTGATAAGGCTATTTGAATCTGTGTTCCAGCTATTTCACCCCCAGGGGGGGTGGGGGGGGGGGGGGGGTACTCAGGGGTATCAGTGTCAGGGAGGTGCGAAGACCTTTTTGGGGTTTGAAATTCGTGGCTTGGGACTTTTTGAGGGTTAGCAATTTTTTTCTGGTGGACTTTTTTTGATAAAAAGATTTTGGCAAGGACTTTTTTGGGGGTTGATAACATTGATATCCTACCGTTCTCAATTTTATGCAGAGAAAAAATGGACTTTTGGGGGTTACGTTCTGGGCCGTTGGACTTTTTTGGGGTCTTGTTTTTGCGTAATGGATTTTTATTGGGTTAAAACGTTTGGCCTCATTCGCACCTCCCCATCACTGATACCCCTGAGTACCCCCCTGGGATTTCACCCCAAATGCCAAGAAATGGCTCTTCAACTGCCATTGTACAGTAGGTCCCTGAAACATAACAACAACCCAGTAGTATATATAGTACTAGTATGAGTGAAATATCAAGGCATGGCAGACGTCTGACAGGTTTACCATATTAACAGTTGCAGTGTCGACGAGTGTATGAGATATTGCGTTTAAAAGCAACTGACAGAAGCGATCCCAAGGAATACAAGGAATACCGACTTGATGTAAAACGGAGACTCAACACGTCATACCAGGTAATATGCAGTAAACGTTTAATGCAACCCCTCTAACTTAACATATTACCAGTGCAGTCAGTGCAACCAACTCAAATCATCATGCTGGCTGGTTTGACATATATTTCAGCCTGGTTTCTATTGGATAATCGGATTGAAACAGTGTCAGCAACAGTCTGTGATGATCAGCAACATGGAGTTTTTTCAGTTTTCTGACTCCAAAGCACATCTCGCGATTAAATCGTAAGTCATTAGGAAGTTGAACCATGGCTTAACTTTCCTGACTGTCACAGAATGTTGCTGACCCTTTAGCCAGCCACTAACAACAACAACAAAACTGATGTGTTTACATAATGCTTGTGCATTTTAGTTGTCTTCCTTTCTTGTATGTAGTTATGAAAGTGAAACTGACTATTGATGTCAGAACATAGAGGGTGATTATGATGGTCATACACCGATTCCAAACATGGCGACCAATTTGAATAACCATTGTTGTTCGACTGACTAGCCTCGTGTTCATGTGGAAAAAACAAAAGCATTCTCACCTGTATGAGAGGCTGGTTGGTCAAGAACAATGGTTATTCAAATTGGTCGCCATGTTCGGAATCGGTGTATGATGAAGCATTGATTTTATTACTGCTGCTGTATGTGGATGATGGTAACGATGATGATGACAAGCACATGGAAACAAATATGCCTCTGATTAGTTTGTGGTGATAAAAAGAAATCCTAAATATTCAGTCTCATTTTATGATTTCAGAAAGAAAAGTCTGATTTTGAAAAGTTGAAAAAAGTTTTATCTCCCGAGGAACTAAGCGCTACCATGTGTCTAGAGTCAACTGGTGACAGACAGAAACAGCTTGAACAAGTTTATGATGAAGTCGAATCAGGATATCTGAAAACAATTGAAAGAATTGCTGCTACTTAAACACAATAGACCCTGTTCGTTTGTCTTAATGTTGTCTCATGAATAGAGTGCAAACAATATAACCGTGAAATAGTACTATTTAACAATAATAATAATTATTAGACTATGAGTTCGAGTTTTCTGAGTCAATAGTCAACGAGGTGTGTAGTGTCGAGTTGACTATTTGAACTCATAGAAAACGAGAAAGAGTAGTCTAATTGAAGGGGTCCCTGCAAGAACGGCGTAAGTGACTTGTGATCAAAACCCAAAGTCTCCTTTTAAATTCAAAGAATCTTGAGGAGAATTTAGATTTTGATCAGAGATCACTTACGTTGTTCTTGCAGGGAGCCCTTCAATTGTTTTAGTAGAAACCAACTAGCATACTACCTTCGAATATATATACCAACATACGGCTTTTTCGCTAGTCACTATCACTCAATAGATAGTGAGTACGTTAGCCAATCAGATTGCAGGATTCATGATAGTATGCTAGTTGGTTTCTACTAATACTAAAATAGTACTAAATAGTGTTACCGGTATCTGTCACACTCCATATCATTCGCCACCAAATCCCCCCCTTCCCCTCCTCAAACATATTATATATTTAAAGAATAGACCCAAAGGAAGGGGGCTCATCTGTAGACACCCTGGGACCCCCTGCCTATGCTCCTGCAAGAGGTTTGAAATGGGTAGACATTGAGGCAAGTAGTAAAGGTCCATTATAATGCCATGTGCGAATGCATCTCTATGTCGTTGGGCTTCCTGTGTCAATCAAGAGGAGAGGTTCTCAGTTGCTCTTCCTCAGGTGCGGATCCAGACCGGTTTACACCGTTTTCCAGAAAACATTCAAAATTTTCAAAGTAGCAGAATCAACATAGCTCTCTTGAATGTTTAATTTATTCATCAAAACTTGTGAAAGGTACAATTAAATGGCCGCTTCGGAAAGCAGTCATTTGGAAAATGGTCACATTTTTTCCTTGATCCACACTAACTTGTTCCTGGCCTTATCTTAAGATGCACTGTAAAGCCTGGTCCTCACTTGCGACAAAAGCATAAGCACAAGCAAGCAACATACGCAGACTCGGGACACCATTTATGCAATAGGTGTGACAAAAGACAAGCACCGTTTAATGAGCAATGCATAATGACTGTCTGAGTCTGCATATGTTGTTTGTGCTTATGTTTAATGTTTTTTAAATATCACTTTGTCAACTACAACAATAGAACATACATTGTAGCATAAAATAAAATAGATACAATAATAATAATAATAATAAAAGATATACAAGGAACAAAGAAAGAAACTAAAACTAAACATGTTGACGTGATGGTGGCAGGGGGAAAACTAAATTCCCATTCAAAGGCTACCCTCCTAAGCACACAATATAAGTAACAACAACAGCAACAACAAAAAAAAATGTCGCTAGTGAGAGGACCAGGCTTTATCAGTGACGCAGGAAGGCTATCACAGAGAAATGTCTGTGTTAGAGACCAATGTTACAGACGAGTTCACAATATGGCATGTAGACAGACACACAAGATTAAACTTGTGATTAAACTTATCATTCTTTTCACATTGGTAATTTGCAGGTTTGCACCTAACGTCATGGCGATCATGTTGGTGCCTCATAACAAAGCATTCATTAGATTCTTTTGTTTATACCACCAACCACGTGATGTCATGGCGGCCATGTTGGTGCCTGATTACAAAGCATTCCTCATTAAGGTTCTCTTGTTTGTACCACCAACCATGTGATGTCATGGCGGCCATGTTGGTGCCTGATAACAAAGCATTCCTCATTAAGGTTCTCTTGTTTGTACCACCAACCATGTGATGTCATGGCGGCCATGTTGGTGCCTGATAACAAAGCATTCATTAGGTTCTTTTGTTTATACCACCAACCATGTGATGTCATGGCGATCATGTTGGTGCCTCATAACAAAGCATTCATTAGGTTCTTTTGTTTATACCACCAACCATGTGATGTCATGGCGGCCATGTTGGTGCCTGATTACAAAGCATTCCTCATTAAGGTTCTCTTGTTTGTACCACCAACCATGTGATGTCATGGCGGCCATGTTGGTGCCTGATAACAAAGCATTCCCCATTAAGGTTCTCTTGTTTGTACCACCAACCATGTGATGTCATGGTGGCCATGTTGGTGCCTGATAACAAAGCATTCATTAGGTTCTTTTGTTTATACCACCAACCATGTGATGTCATGGCGGCCATGTTGGTGCCTGATAAAGCATTCCTCATTAAGGTTCTCTTGTTTGTACCACCAACCATGTAATGTCATGGCGGCCATGTTGGTGCCTGATAACAAAGCATTCCCCATTAAGGTTCTCTTGTTTGTACCACCAACCATGTGATGTCATGGCGGCCATGTTGGTGCCTGATAACAAAGCATTCCTCATTAAGGTTCTCTTGTTTGTACCACCAACCATGTGATGTCATGGCGGCCATGTTGGTGCCTGATAACAAAGCATTCATTAGGTTCTTTTGTTTATACCACCAACCATGTGATGTCATGGCGATCATGTTGGTGCCTCATAACAAAGCATTCATTAGGTTCTTTTGTTTATACCACCAACCATGTGATGTCATGGCGATCATGTTGGTGCCTCATAACAAAGCATTCATTAGGTTCTTTTGTTTATACCACCAACCATGTGATGTCATGGCGGTCATGTTGGTGCCTGATTACAAAGCATTCATTAGGTTCTTTTGTTTATACCACCAACCATGTGATGTCATGGCGGTCATGTTGGTGCCTCATAACAAAGCATTCATTAGGTTCTTTTGTTTATACTACCAACCATGTGATGTCATGGCGGTCATGTTGGTGCCTGATTACAAAGCATTCATTAGGTTCTTTTGTTTATACCACCAACCATGTGATGTCATGGCGATCATGTTGGTGCCTCATAACAAAGCATTCACTAGGTTCTTTTGTTTATACCACCAACCATGTGATGTCATGGCGGTCATGTTGGTGCCTGATTACAAAGCATTCATTAGGTTCTTTTGTTTATACCACCAACCATGTGATGTCATGGCGGTCATGTTGGTGCCTGATTACAAAGCATTCATTAGGTTCTTTTGTTTGTACCACCAACCACGTGACGTCATGGCGGCCATGTTGGTGCCTGATAACAAAGCATTCCTCATTAAGGTTCTTTTGTTTGTACCACCAACCATGTGATGTCATGGCGGCCATGTTGGTGCCTGATAACAAAGCATTCCTCATTAAGGTTCTCTTGTTTGTACCACCAACCATGTGATGTCATGGCGGCCATGTTGGTGCCTGATAACAAAGCATTCCTCATTAAGGTTCTCTTGTTTGTACCACCAACCATGTGATGTCATGGCGGTCATGTTGGTGCCTGATTACAAAGCATTCATTAGGTTCTTTTGTTTATACCACCAACCATGTGATGTCATGGCGGTCATGTTGGTGCCTGATTACAAAGCATTCATTAGGTTCTTTTGTTTGTACCACCAACCACGTGACGTCATGGCGGCCATGTTGGTGCCTGATAACAAAGCATTCCTCATTAAGGTTCTTTTGTTTGTACCACCAACCATGTGATGTCATGGCGGCCATGTTGGTGCCTGATAACAAAGCATTCCTCATTAAGGTTCTCTTGTTTGTACCACCAACCATGTGATGTCATGGCGGCCATGTTGGTGCCTGATAACAAAGCATTCCTCATTAAGGTTCTCTTGTTTGTACCACCAACATACCATCGACATGGCCGGTTTGATTGCAAACCAGTAATTGCAAGCACAGGTATTATTATTATTGTTGCAAGCACGTAACCCAAGCTCAACGTTTGTCTCTAATTTCAATAGAATAATAACATTATTTTATACTTTGAATCAATAAAAAACAAGATGCCATTTAAATATGGAAAATGTCTTCCTAAACTGGAAAATTTCCGGTGTTGACTTGGCTTCAGATATCATATCCGAGTTCAAGATATTATATCTGGGATCAGCCAATCATATACTGTTTCCTTTACACACTCTCAGGCAGAGATATTATATCCAATGTTGTCCAATCACCTGCCTGCTATTTTTAGAAGCAGATATAATATCCTCTCTCGACCAATACTAGCCTCCTTTGCAGAGGAATGACGGGTACCGGAAGCGCTACACAACGTCTGCAAAGGAGGCTAGACCAATACCTAATCATTATAAGATTGTTGAGAATTGTTTGCTAGAACAGTCAGGACATATTTTTAAAATTTATATCAAGAATTGAAGTACATACAGCTTAAAATGGTTAACTAGAGTGAAGTCAGCTCAAATTGAAACATCTTGTTGGTTTTGAATGCAAAGAAACGTTTTCGGCTGCAATTTTGAGAGTTGATAATTTTATGACTCTCGTTGAAATAATACTAGTCTGTGAAAAAGAAAATTAATTTGACTGAACAAAAAGAACGGCCTACAGGAATCAGTATTTAGTTCTCGATGCCTGTGCTAAAAGTGCTCACAATGTAACATGATCGCGACTTAGTGTGATTTCCTGTTTGTTTAGTCGTTGACTCGCTAATGGCTTGCATGATAAGGACATAAGTGGGGTCATTTCTAATATCAAATCAGAATAAAAACGTGATGTTCATCCAGCTTAACGCTAACATTTTGTGAGAACCATCAACAAAATAAACATGCTACCAACCTTTTGTACAACATTTACTTGGGCCTTTGATATCATATCTGGACTTGGGATGCCATTTATATCTGTCCTTTACACACCGACTCTCGTGAATCATGAAGTGAGATATCATATCCTATCTTGTTCAATCACCAGCCTGCTATTTTTAGAAGCAGATATAATATCCTCTCTCTACCAATATCATAAGTCTAAGAAAATCATGAGAACTGTTTGTCAGATTACGGAAAACTGATAATGACTGGCAACTGGGCAGTTTTTTTAACTCGGTCATGAAAGCTCAATGAAGTAAAAGTTTTCGTTGCAAACTAGAATACAGTATCCTTATGGCTCTCTTTGAAATTTAAAAGTACATGTATATGAACTAGTTTCTTGATAAAAAAGACATTTCAAATGAAAGGCCGCTTCTGACTGAAACAATAAAGTTCTCGATGTCTAAGTGCTGAAAGTATTTCATGCTCAACGGCAATGTGACACGATCGCAACTCAATTGTATGTCACCGAATTTGTTTTTATTTGTATTCGTTTTCTTTCTCGGCTCAGGTAATATAACTAGTGAGGTAAGCGATCGACAGATATCTCGATTTTCCGAAACTACAGAATAAAGTTCGTGGTTCAAAACTGTCGTAATACCATTTGAATATGACATGTACATTTCACCTCCTTGAAAATACGTCACTAATGAGGTTGCTCACTGTAAGGAAATGAAAAGTATCAGTTTGCTACAAAGTTTTTAGACTACAATATTTGAATCTAGAAAATATTGTAGTCTGAAAACTTTTGTAACAAAATACTTTTCATTTCCTTACTAATACAGTGAGTAACCTCACACACGAAGTTGAATACCATGAACTATTGCCGGCAAAGAGCTAAACTTCAAACAAAAAGCCAATGTTTACTTAGACGTTTCGACCCCTGTTCCCAACTAGGGTTGTAGCTGTACCACAACAAAAGCAACAAATCAAATGAGTTCTTGAGTTAATCGATTTTCCAGATTCACTGCGCTGCGTGTGAATTTGGCGCTAATGGTACCGAGTTCTTCTTGTCTTTTGCTGAAGATTCTAGCGAGTAATTCATGGCGAATAATAATATCGTTTAGCTTGAAGCATTTGGCTTTCGCTACGTCTTCAGCCATTTTTTTTCAATTTGGGGCGCAATTGTATACCGACAATGATAAGAGTGACGACAGCAATGTGACAGCTCAGCTCGGTAACTTATTGCGTGTGTGAACGCTTCTAAAGAGAGCCATTAGGATACTGTATTCTAGTTTGCAACGAAAACTTTTACTTCATTGAGCTTTCATGACCGAGTTAAAAAAATTACCGTTGAGCACGAAATACTTTCAGCACTTAGACATCGAGAACTTTATTGTTTCAGTCAGAAGCGGCCTTTCATTTGAAATGTCTTTTTTATCAAGAAACTAGTTCATATACATGTACTTTTAAATTTCAAAGAGAGCCATAAGGATACTGTATTCTAGTTTGCAACGAAAACTTTTACTTCATTGAGCTTTCATGACCGAGTTAAAAAAACTGCCCAGTTGCCGGTCATTATCAGTTTTCCGTAATCTGACAAACAGTTCTCATGATTTTCTTAGACTTATGATATTGGTAGAGAGAGGATATTATATCTGCTTCTAAAAATAGCAGGCTGGTGATTGAACAAGAAGGATATGATATCTCACTTCATGATTCACGAGAGTGTGTAAAGGACAGATATAAATGGCATCCCAAGTCCAGATATGATATCAAAGGCCCAAGTAAATATTGTACAAAAGGTTGGTAGCATGTTTATTTTGTTGATGGTTCTCACAAAATGTTAGCATTAAGCTGGATGAACATCACGTTTTTATTCTGATTTGATATTAGAAATGACCCCACTTATATAAAATGTCCTTATCATGCAAGCCATTAGCGAGTCAACGACTAAACAAACAGGAAATCACACTAAGTCGCGATCATGTTACATTGTGAGCACTTTTAGCACAGGCATCGAGAACTAAATACTGATTCCTGTAGGCCGTTCTTTTTGTTCAGTCAAATTAATTTTCTTTTTCACAGACTAGTATTATTTCAACGAGAGTCATAAAATTATTAACTCTCAAAATTGCAGCCGAAAACGTTTCTTTGCATTCAAAACCAACAAGATGTTTCAATTTGAGCTGACTTCACTCTAGTTAACCATTTTAAGCTGTATGTACTTCAATTCTTGATATAAATTTTAAAAATATGTCCTGACTGTTCTAGCAAACAATTCTCAACAATCTTATAATGATTAGGTATTGGTCGAGAGAGGATATTATATCTGCTTCTAAAAATAGCAGGCAGGTGATTGGACAACATTGGATATAATATCTCTGCCTGAGAGTGTGTAAAGGAAACAGTATATGATTGGCTGATCCCAGATATAATATCTTGAACTCGGATATGATATCTGAAGCCAAGTCAACACCGGAAATTTTCCAGTTTAGGAAGACATTTTCCATATTTAAATGGCATCTTGTTAAAAGCAAACAAATGAAACTCAGCCAGAGTATAACCAAGAGCATAAAGAAGACACTCGCTCTCACTCAAGATTTGAGGTATAAATTTTAGATTTTGTGGAGTCGATCCCTTGTATCGCTTGAAATTAGAGACACATTGAGCTTGGGCTACCTGCTTCGGTTATCTGTGTTGCAAGTAGTGTAGAGCTACTTTTTTTTGTTTTGTTTTGTTTTTGTTTTTGTTTTTTTAGTTTCGCTGCTCGCCTGGCGGCTCGCAGCAATTACAATCAATACTATAATATTACTACAATAATGCTACAATGATACTGCAATAAACTACAATAATACTACAGTAACACTAACACAACAACACTTATGTAGAGGTACTTAATTATTAGTAAAGATATACAATATATTGTAGTGGATAAACATGGAGAAATTAAATTATGCCGACAGATTTTTGCTTGCTGTAATATTTTTTTATACTTTTCACAATTTTCACTTCCCTGCTCATTTAATGTATTTCCGTATTGGGTGCTTAATTGAAATTTTGTGGCCAAGGAGGATGCTTAAATGAAGGAGGAGGGGGGTGCTTAATCGAAGGGGGGGGGGGGGGGGGGATGTTCTTAAGGATACGGTTCACCTTGAGTGGAAAAAGTTTGACGATTTTTTGTTTTTGTCACTAACGGATGGATTTCATATCGAAATTTCATTTTTTAGTGTTTTCTGGTTGAAAATGTTTTTTATTTACGAGATATTCGCAAAAAACACGGATTTCTGATTTCTAAACACAACGCCTTTGGTGTCATAATCCCATTAGGACCGGGAGTCCTGTAATGCTTCTTTCGGTACCTTCTCTTGATCCTGTCCCTATTTGATGGTTTTCGCTTTTTTTGATTTCGGAATATTATTATTTTACGATCGTAGCAGGCAGCCTCGCGAACACTTTGAAGTTTGAGCGCAAACGAGAGCAATAAGTAATACGACCTTACTATTTCCTGCGTCCTCAATGTAAACAATGTGGTGAAGGATGAACGTGATTGGATGGCATGGTGTCCGTTGCAGGAAGTGGGCGTGACAATGTTTGCAAACTTTCAAAGGTCATTTTCTCCGTGTTGAGTTTTCGCAAAGTTACCAAGATATTTTTGAATTAATAGGGTACTTAGATTTGATGGATTTTGCTAAATCTTTGAAACAAGTTAGCAGACTAACTGAAGATAAAAACCGTGTCAGGGATTTTTGATTTTGATTTTTTCTCAAAAATTATAACGTGTTAACTGAAGAAGAAACAACATTTATGATTGATTAAACTTCAACTAAGTTAACTTTTGATCGACATCGAATATGACAAAAGCCTGACACAGTTTGACAGGTCAAAGTATCGTGATTAACATGGTATAAAGATCAATAGAGTCGGATGTAACACAAGGTCTATTAATTCGGTCAAACGGAGACGGTCGTTTTCAAAACAATGACCCGCGACGTCTCCATTTTTAATTTAAAAGAAAATATCACGGTATTATGGCGATCTTCATTCTATTAGCTTTAAAATGATGTAAAGTTGATGGGAATTGGTCAAATAATAAGGAAATTAAAAAATGTTTCCGAGACGTACCCGCCAAGGTGAACCACGTGATCTGAACGCGTAAGAGGTGGTGCGGATTTGCACTTGTTAATCAGACCTTGTTTGCTTTTAATTAAATACAAGAATTTGATTGGTACAAAGCTCAAAAAAGGTGTCGTAGCGCCAAATTCAAACCTATATCTTTAGATATTACTAGTGTTAGATAATATCCAACGATAAAACTTTTCAAGAAAGCATCAAATATTCATTCAATTGTATTGTAGAAGTTTCAGCGATTGTTTGTATACTGAAGAACATGATCATACCATACACTGTAATTGGATAATGTTTGTAATGAGTCGCCAAAATAAGCCTAAATGACCGAGAATGCTACTAATTCGAATCAAACCGGTTAGTTTTGATATGTACACAATTCACTTGAATTAAAATATAAGAAATTTGAAGAAATTAAAGATTTCTTTGATCATAAGCAACTGCATGGTCTGTGTTGTATTTCCGCTAACCATTACATCTATTCAGCTAATCTCCATTGGTATTGGTCCGTTTGGTACTTCACACCTCAGCATTTGGAATCCTTCCACAAATGACCTTTCTTTCGACGTGACCTTTCAAGTCGAACGCAGTTTCGCGGAATCCCCACTCCAAATGTTTAGAACACGAACATACAGCAACACAATATGCCATGGAAACTTAAATAAACCTAACTGTTACGCAACTACAAAGAAACATGGGTAAATAATAATGTATTTGCTGGATATAAACATTCTGAAGAGTCTCACATTTCAACAACTTGGAGTCGTTTACCTTCGTATCACAAGCTTCCTCACGATGAAAATCCGTATAACTTCGGGTAATAGCGAATTATGCTAAGTACTACCAAATATGGTTCGCTCATTGTTGGAATCTACGGCAAACCATGAAATATCGGAAGAAGATGGCCTCTCAGCCAATCACATTCGAGTATTTGTATTTTGCCGCGAATGCTGGCACCCGCTGTTATCGCTTTGGTGCACCAGTTGTAATACGAGTCGTTACTTAATATGGTACTACATTATTTTAGGAATGTGTCCTACCTTTGTATTAGAATATAGTCATACTCACTCGACCAATCAGCGCCCAGCATTTGTGCGCTCTATATCTCATAAAGGAGCTTTATCAATGGATTCATTAGTATTCTCTATATAGAGAATACTAATAAAGCTTTGTTTTCTTTTGTTTCAAAGCCTTATTAGTATTCTCTATATAGGGAATACTAATGACTAACTTAGAGAATACTAGAGCGCAAATATTATATCCGTGAAATCGTTAACTAAATAGTACTAATAAATAGCACCAAATGCTTTATCATTGTTGTCTACTTGTAAAATGTTAATTGGTACTAAATCTTAGCGCTTATTTCACGGATATAATATTTGCACTCTACATGAATAACGTGTACTAAACTATATACAAGAAATATTATAATACAATCTTAGTTTAATCTTCAAATACTATTCAAATATTATTATATCATAATCCAATAAATCACAGTTATTTGGATTCGTTAAGCAGCTAGATCAATACATGAATACTGCGGATACAGAAATACAGATCATAACTATACTAAACACTAAAGAAACGTAGCGAGTCACTTACTCTTCAAAATGAAATCACAAACGAGTTTCTCATGTTCTACAAGAAGTGTAGATGTACGGATATTCATCATGCAGTCATCCAAGTTCTTCGTATATGATTATTGCGATATATTAAATGTCCACATCGTGCTTGAGTTTTCTTTGGTGTTCATTATTTCTCTCGTTTTTCAATTTCGTCCGTTCTAACTGGTTTGAAAAAACTTTGAGATTTCTGCTCTTCATTTCCACAACAAATATCGGTATTTTCTAGCGTTGCAAGCTTCGTATTTAAAAGCCTCAAGCTTCGGATATTCGTCTTCACTCCACTGAAGTCACACACAACTGAACAGATTTGCATAAGCGTATGTGCATTTGAAATCAGTATTCCTTTGGGAAAGCAACAGACATGCAGCCAAAGAATACTCTCGTGAGTATGACTATATTCTAAAACGGTTAGAGAATAACGCGAGTGCTTTATGGGATTTAGAGCTCCGAGCAGCAGATAGAAGGCCACGAGGCGCGTAGCGCCGAGTGGCCCTTCTATCTGCTGCTCGGAGCTCTAAATCCCATAAAGCACTTGCGTTATTCTCTAACCCTTACATAAAATGCAAGTTGTATGCCATATTCAGTAATCTATTACTATACCATATTTCTTGAGGGAGGGAATGGTGTGCTCTGTACTCATGCTTATTCGAGAGTGGGTGCTTTTAATATCAAGGAAATTTGGTACATGTCCACAGCCTAATAAGGAAGTCGTCATTATTTAGAGGGAGGGGTTGAGGTATAGTGCAATAAGCCTAATTTTATTTTGAAAATCACTTCATCAATAAGAAGTGAATATCCTGGTGGAGGGGGACTCCCATACAAAAGTGATGGGTCATGGGGATGCTTGTCAAAAATGTTAGACTACCCCTAAAACGGGTAGTCTCTTGAAAGTGGACGTGGCATGAAATACTTTTCACCCCTAAGAGGTAGCAAGTCTAAAACAATAAGTATATCAATTCCTTTGCATCTTGCGGTTAATTTGCGATGCCTCGCAAACTTCGCAAAACAAATATTAGAGGGTCAAAATATAATTAAAATGTGCAACTGTCATTATTTGATTTGCTGACAGACACCCTAAAAGGTAAGACGAGCATCCCTCACCCCCTCCCCCACCCCCTGGGGTGAATATTGGGATAAATGAACTGAAATCTAAGAAATGTTTCTACAGTTTTTAAACAAAAATGAAGCCTCCCTTGACTCCCGGGAGGAAGGGTACTCCCATATATGGGATATACGGGGCAATGCACGATTGTCGTCGTTAACTAATGGTTTTATCCTGTGTTTAATTTAGCCAAGAGACGGTTGCCAGTCTTTAGCAAGACAGTGTGTATTTTGTCCTTTGTCCTAAACAGGGTCCTAAAATAGATGGTGTCCTAGTATAGACAGGGTAGGTATTTTAGATTTTTTTGTCCTAAACAGGGTCAGGGTTTCAAACCCTCAGCGGCACCCCTATACCCAACGCAATGGCTGATGGGATTGACTACCAGCAAGATATTTTACGAGTGACAAGTGTGAAGTGGGTTTAATAGTACGGATTAGTACGAAAGCCGAGAAGGGCCACCTATTTCCGACTTCTACTTTTTGACTTCCGACTTGAAAATTTCCGACTTGAAAATTTCCGACTTGAAAATTTCCGACTTGAAAATTTCCGA
The DNA here is from genome assembly GCA_033675265.1 of Actinostola sp. cb2023. NCBI lineage: Eukaryota > Metazoa > Cnidaria > Anthozoa > Actiniaria > Actinostolidae > Actinostola > Actinostola sp. cb2023. Next base: position 45,418 of record JAUJYZ010000594.1, on the reverse strand, counting down.
CTTGAAAATTTCCGACCTGAAAATTTCCGACTTCAAAATTGCCGACTTCAAAATTGCCGACTTCAAAATTTCCTAAATCTGTCAAGCTACTGAGGATGCTCACTAGGTCTGCTTGAACTGAGCTTCTTTGAGCTAGTTAGACATGAAAAATGTGTTAATCTTCTTCCGTATCCCATTTCTGGTATTATTGGTGTTGATAAGAATCCAAGACTCGTCGTGTGTTTTGCCATCGATCATATACAGCGGCACTTCAACCTATAACAATGGCTTAGGAAGAGATGACTTGATCAAGAATTAGTTTCAGCAATTAAGATTATACCAACGTTGAGATCGCTGGATTTCTAGCATTATGTCATGGGATTATCATCTCAGTTCGATCAATCAAAAGAGTTCTTAAGCGATTACATCTCAAAAGAGCTAGTCATAGAAATGGCCATATCATCAGGGGCGTAGCGTGCTTTTTTCCCAATGTACGCACATAGCAACGAACGTCGAAGGCGTGAGCTTCTAGGGGGGTGAGGGGGCATGCCCGCCTGAAAATTTAGAAATCTAGAGCCTTGGAAATACCATTTTCTTCGTTTTCCAGCGGACTTTCTCGCTACATAAATACATAGTAAAATGCATTTATCAGTTTTTTGGGGGGATTTATGTAAAGGCGATGCGGGGGCATGCTCCCCGTAACATTTTGAGGTATAGGGTCTCCAAAATAGCATTTTCCTGCCTTCTTTGAGTAGTTTCCAGGAGGTTTAAACTAATTCAGCTGTTAAGATTTTGTCTTAGATTTCTTTTTTTTTAAATATTTTTATGTTTCTTATAATATTTATATTTTAAATTGTACGCACGTGCGTACGTGCGTATATGCACGCTACGCCCCTGATCATTATTTTTGTTATCATCAGTTTTAATACCATTGTTTCATGTCATTTACTTTGCCGGACAACTTTACAGACATCTGAACGAGTCACAGTGCGAGTAGTGCTAACTAAAACTACTAACGTATTTTTTGAATACGGTATTTGTTGAAAGTTAATACTCTTAAGGACGTTCGCGCGCATTGTTCACGCGCATAATTTCTGCGCATAAAATCAAGGTTCGAATTCATCTCGGTCCAGTCCTCTTTCCTCACGTCCAAGATGGCAGCCAGTCACGCATGTTACGTAGACGATTTTCATCGGCTAATATCTCGAGAACGATACCGGTGACCCCCATTTTTTATTTTACAAAGAATCATAAAAGCTCCCCATGTACCAAATTTAAAGAAAAAAACATGTTTAGATTTTGATAAAAACACGAATTTAGATGAAAACTTCAACCTACCTTCACGCGAAAGAGTCGTCGATGGCTACGTGGTGACTGTAAACATGAGCCAAAAACTACAGGTTGTTTCTACATATTCACAAATCTTTGTACATAATTTTATTCTATAAACTCTTAGATAGCCATTTGAAGAAAATTTTAGCAATCCGTTTAGTTTTTCTACCAAAAAATTCCTGTCATTCTCGACTTTCCGTGGATTGAACGCACGTAATTTTCGATCAGAAAAAGGGTATACTTTGAAAAAATCTGGCTTCATAGCGAAGTCGGTGACCCCCATTTTTTATTTGCTCATTTAGCTTCTATAATGATCTTATTTCACCATACGAAATTCAGGGGAAAAACATGTTTAGTTTTTTTGCCCGCGAACGTCCTTAAGTCATTAAAATTATAACAACTATAACTGTGTTAATAATTCGTAGTCTACCAAAATAGATAAAATCAAACAAAGCACTATAAAATATGGACTTGGGCAGAGGATCATTTCTTATTTATCTATTGTAATGATCTGTTTCATGCTTTTTTTTTACTCTAACCCAACACAAATAACAAAAGAAATCACATCGCACATGTTCTGGTTATCTCAATATGTTACATCATTTGAAATCATGCTTTGTAATTTCAATGGGCGGCAAATGCAATTCAATCCATACATATTGAAAGAAGGAGTCGAGGGAAGAAGAAATAAATAAAAATAAAAATAATAATAATAATAATAAAATAATAAAATAAAAACAAATGAATGAATAAATCAATAGATAAATCAATAAATAAAGGGTACAGAAATTTAAAGAAAAAGAAATGATAAAAAGATTGAAGAAAGGAAATGAAAAATATGAAAATAAAGTGAAAATATAAATATTTGGTATACAAAATGATGAATAAATAAAGAAGGTATAAAAATAGGATGCAAGGGGAGGGGAGGGTGGCGAAGTAGGGAGGGGAGGGGAGGGAGGGAAGGTGGTAAAGAACGACCATGGAGAAGGGATAGAACGTAAAGAGTGAAGGAATAGATAACAAGCAAATAAAAAATGAATAACAGACAAAACCGAATGCAATTGATGATGCTTGCAACGTTGCGAACACGCGCGAGAGAACAAACAATGGCTACCGAGGAAAGGAACGGGAAGACCGTAGCAGAAAATATATAAAACCGTGGAAGGAGATCAGTGGGAATTAAAGCAAGTACCACATTTTGAAGTCGGAAATTTTGAAGTCCGAAATTTTGAAGCCGGAAATTTTGAAGTCGGAAATTTTGAAGTCGGAAATTTTGAAGCCGGAAATTTTGAAGTCGGAAATTTTGAAGTCGGAAATTTTGAAGTCGGAAATTTTCAAGTCGGAAATTTTCAAGTCGGAAATTTTCAAGTCGGAAGTCAAAAAGTAGAAGTCGGAAATAGGTGGCCCTTCTCGGCTTTCGTAGATTAGTGTTTTAAAGTGGATCAACAGCTACTTAATTGTGAGGAAAATTGGATGACACAGCTGTGATATAGCGATTGATAAGAGTATTGGATCATTTCTTTCAATAAAGGTTTGTAATGGCGCATTACATTTTGTACAAACACCATACCATGCCGAACAATATTTGTATTGTTTTTTATTTAGTGCAAAACAATGCACGATTATACTCTATTAGAGTATGTAAGTATTAAAGTTGAGATAATTGCAAGTCTTTTGTACCAGTATGCAATTGATGACACCGCGATGATCGATCAAAATCGAACGTTCGATCGCGTGCCGTTCGATTTCGATATAATAAATGAAGTGCGCGCTAATCATTTGTTTTTATATTCTTACTCTTAGATTACAATGTTGATATGTAGTGTGTCCTTCCCTGCTGACAGAGTCTTCTTTTCTCCCGGAAAGACTCTTCCCGGGAGAAAAGAAGACTCTGTCAGCAGGGAAAGTGTGTCCGGTATTCTATATAATAAATAGTAGAATATCCTCCACCTACCCGATGGTATTTTTAGGGAGGTAGTTTTTCACGGTTTGGTAGTTTTTTTGTCGAGGTTTTAATACTTGCCCAACAATTTAGAAATTATGGAAATAATTGTGTTATAAATGCGTCATTTTCAAGTGTACTGATTTTCTTCTTCTGTTTTCCTTGTAGATATTAAACAAGCTGATGCAAGATTTTAGTTGATTTTGTCAATTAATGAACATCTTCCAGACAAGAATTAAATTGATCACCGTTCTATTGATTATCTTCATAATATTGATATATTTTTACTCCAAGCGAAGACTTCTCACTTATGCCTTCAAGTATGCAAAACTTATAATTAATCTAGTTGAAGAAGATTTGGAAAGGAGAGAAAACAATATGGTTCTGATGTCTCAAATCCAGTGGGATCATCATCAATTACAAATTCGATACATGGAAAAGATTTGTGAATCTAAAGGGGTTTACGTACGGCAGGGATTACTTGTGGCTGACGACATTGGTTAACAATGAGTATGCAGTTCCCGCTATAGTCCTCGGCCATTCCATTAGGACACTTTCTTGCTTCAAAAACATGATTGCATTGGCATCAGATGAGGTGAGCCAGGTTACTAGAGAATCCTTGACAAAGGTAGGATGGACTGTCCAAGTTGTTCCGCGTAATTTGGGACACGTGCCTTCCAGTAAAAGAATCAAATGCACTCACACAAGGTTCCATGCCTGGAATTATACGCAGTACTCAAAGATCATCTATGCAGACCCTGATTATATGTTGCTAAGCAACATTGATGAGCTCTTTGAAGTGAAAGCAGACTTTGCAGCGGCTTACTGTGCCAGACCAGGCATAGTTGATCCATGTTTTAATGCTGGTTTGATTGTATTTCGGCCAGACGCAGACGATTATCACTCTATAATGAACATGTGGCACACAATAGCAAGGGATAATAATTGTCCTAATGACCAAATTTTATTATGGCATTACTATGCCGCTCATGACCGGTGGAAGCCATTACCATTTGCATACAATGTTCGTAGAATCATTCATTAATCCCATGAAAGCCTTCCATTTTGTCTGCTGCCCTCCGCTGAAACCTTGGAGAGTTAAATGTCGTCCGAGCAGAGATGAAGCAAGAAGCTTTGACCAAGGAATTACAAATTTACGAGAGGTGTCTCTAGTCTACTGGAAAAGTAGACTAGAGGGGAGGGGGGAACTCCCATACATGAGGTGACAGCCTGCTCAGATATATACAGTATAATTTTCAGTATAACTTTCGAGATATTTACAGGACACCAAATCAGTACCTGTTAGGGTGTCTGCCAGCAAATAAAATAATGACAGTTGCATATTTTAATTCTATTTTGATCCCCTAACCCCTGGGGGTGGCTATAAAATGGTGGGAATGCTTGTTGTATCTCTTATTAGGGGTCCTTGCAGATCCACAATTTGGTACCACTTAGGGTGTCCCAAATCTAAAGGTCCACAAGATTAACTTAGCCGGTACCTTTTAGGGTGTTTGTCAGTACATAAGATACCCAAGATTAGATAATGGAAGCCGGAATGACAGTTGTAGCTTTTCTTGAATCATAGAGTTAAAAAAGTTTCATTGCCACGTCACTAGCTGGACACAACTTTTAGGGGACATTTTCAAAATTTCCACTTTGAAGCTTCTGAGGCTTTTAAATTGCAAATTAACTGCAAGATGCAACTTTATAGGAATATTAATATACTTGATTGTTTTAGACTTGGTACCTTATTTCATGCCACGCCCACTTGGAAGAGACTCTGGTACCAGTTTAGGGGTCATTTTCAAAATTTTAGATGAGCATCCCCGTCACTTTCGTATGGGTATGGGAGTTCCCCTTGGGAAATTTCACTTGCAAAGTATTTGATTGAGACAAAAACAAAACTGAAGTCACTACTCAGAATCATCATGGACAAATACAAAAAACAATCAGATCACTGACTGTGTGCAATTTTATATACACGTACAACAGGCACCCCAACCATATTTCTTCTGAGGCTTAGTTGTTAAAAATAAAAAGATGAATTGATATGCATCATGCATCTTTTTGGATGGAATAATGAGCCAGTTCAGAGTTTAAGAATAAGGTTCAGTGCGCATGCGATTTCATCCCGAATTTATCACCTTTAACGAAAGAAGGTGATACATTCGGGATAAAATCACATGCGGATGGAATTGCATGTATTAATTTTATTCCATGTGTTTTCAACAAGGTATTGTGGGAACATGTGCAGAACACAGGGAGCCTCCAGGCCGCAGCCACCAGTTTTTGAGTGGTCCGATTTTCAAACTTTGTTTTTCATTAAAAAAATATGTGAATAATTAAAAATGTAAATAAATTGAAACTGTTTGATAAGTGGTCCGGTGTACTGGTGGCTAACGGCCCTGAGCCTTTAAACTTATCCTGTGTAGTCTATAGTTACCACAGGAAACCCATCAAAACATGCATGCATAAATTTATTACAATTAGCCTGAGAAACAGTTGGGCTGCCTGTGGTGTTTATACTGACACACACATTCAATTCCAATATAGTCATTTGCAAATATTCTGGCCGCCACGAAATATCAATATATCGGGTGCATTGTGGGTAATAAAATAATACTATTTTGAGTTTCCTAACTTATTAAATGAAGCAAAATTTACAAACAACAAACGTAAGACTAAAATAAACATTATACTTAATATTTCTACCAACTTTGCTGGCGTTAGCCCACTTTAAGGGGAATTTTCGATTATTTAATTACCCATAATGCACCCGATATATTGATATTCCGTGGCGGCCAGAATTTTTGCAAATGACTGTAATTGGAATTGAATGAATAGTAGAATAGTTTCATATAATTTTTTTCAATTATCTTATTTTGTATTTATATTTCAAATATGAACTCTAAAGTGCCATTCAGAAGTGGTGCAATATAAATGCTAAATATATAGATATTTATATTTGATCTTATTCAATTAATATTGTATTTAGAATACTGTATTGTAAAGTGCCATTTAATCTATGGATATAACTATTTATTAATAATTAAGTCAAAGCTCAAATTTCAAGTGATATACAGTTGTATGATATTTATATTTGATCTTATTCAAATAATATTGTATTTAGAATACTGTATTGTAAAGTGCCATTTAATATGGATATAACTACCGGTCAGTTAACTATATTTAATATTAATAATTAAGTCAAAGCTCAAATTTCAAGTGATGACTTACAAAACTGTGTTCTCACTCTGTATTACAGACTGAGTATATTAAATAAGAGTATTAATATTAAAATAAGTAAATAATGAATGTATTTATACTGCTGAAGGAAATATGACATTAAAAGTACGTACCGTACCCTGGTTCCAGAGGCGCTTTTCGAAAAGCACCTCTGGAACCAGGGTACGGTTTAAAAGCTTTCCTTTTTAAACATTTTATTATTATTAATGTTAGGATATTAAATATTATTGCTATATATCGATTAATATAAGTTGCTTTCTTTATTTTAATTATTGTATAAAGTTTATACTATTTAACAATTAGTCACCAAAGGCGAGGTGAATATCGGTGAATAATAACCGAGACGAAGTCGAGGTTATTTTACTGCTATTCACTGAGCCTGAGGTGACTAATTGTTTTAGTAGAATTACACAGGATTATTTGAAAAAATAAAAATAAATAAGCATTTTAAAGAAAATAAATTTTTATTTCATATTTCAAAAGCTGGCAGCCATTTTGTCAAAATGCTGTAGGTTAAACTATCGAGAAATAGTCCGAAGTTCTCAACCAATCAGCGCGCTTGATTTTCTATAATCACCTGTGTAATTCTACTAAAAACTAATAGTAGATATTGTAAATTAAAGTTGATTAGGGGAAAAAAAGTCTATAATAATAATGCATTGGTGTAATACATGTAATTAAACAATCAAAGGGACCCTTCAAAGTGTCAAATTATCCTGCTAAAAATTATAACATGCAGTTAATCATTATGAATCTTTTAATATATCACTGGGACAAGTGTCATACCCAAGAATATCTTTTGTTGCGGGATAAGTGAAATCCAATTTAGTTGAAGAGACTCAGCGAATTTGTGAATCATTCAAGTTTATAGTAATTACACACAATGGATCGTATATCAGTCTATAATCTATATAGTCTATGGTGTGTGATCTGACAAATGACCACTTAATGCAATTGGATTGCCAGGAAATGTTTTTATCTGTCACCAACTATGCCACCACGGGAGATTTATCGTGACGTTTGGAGGTCTTTTGACACGTCTTGTTGAGACTTGGAATACATGTACATGTTGGGATCGGGATTTGAAAAAATATATTGTGGGAAAGCGGGATCGAATGAAAAAACATGTCGGGATTAGCGGGATTCAAGGACCCTATATTATGGACCCTCCTAACAGGCCAGGTACTGACTAATTGGTGTCTTGTAAATATCTCGAAAGTTCTACTGAAAATTCTACTGTATATGTATCTGAGCAGGCTGTCACCTCATGTATGGGAGTTCCCCTCCCTCCCCCTCCCCCTCCCCCTCCCCCTCCCCAGAAATATTACATCCATCCCCTCCCCCCCCCCCCCCCCCCCCCCCCCCCCCCCCCCCTTCTCCTCCCAGGGCAATATTACATCCATTGGCTCAGACGGGAGGTCTATTGATTCTCTGTCCAGCACTCTATATAGATGTTTACCAAATTCCATTTCTGCATAATGACCAAATCCCAACCCTGAATGTCTTGGCAGATGTCTGCAACTCGGACGTCCCATTGATCTAAACGCTTCACTATCTTATGATTATTGAACTTTTAAGTCTGCCATATTGGTCCAAATATTGTCTGCATGTACAAAATGTACTTCGCCATTTTGTGAAGTCGTCCAGTTCGTTGCTATGGCAATAAAACCACGTGTAGATTATACTGCGGGCTCAAGACAACATGCACGTGGTAAAATTCAAGATGGCGGACAAAGAAAGCAAAAAAGATTCGAACGAAACTTTGGCTCTCGACTCCGAAAAGCAAAAAGAATTTGAAGAGAAAGTAAAAAAAATCAAACCCAAGGTATGTTTTACACATCACTGTCAATTATGTGGATGATTTATTGGTTTTAAAATATAAAATTATTGGTTTTAAACTCCGACATGAATCATGATCGATCTATCACTTTGTTTTAACTTTTAACTATAAAGTCATTATGAAATAGTTAGTAAGCCAATCTCTATTATTTCAGGACAGCAGCGAAGATCTTACACCTGGTGTTATTTACCTTGGACATATTCCCCATGGTTTTTATGAGCATGAAATTCGAGGGTTTTTTCAACAGTTTGGATCAGTGAATCGAGTGAGACTGTCCAGAAGTGTAAAGGTTGGTAGGGGAACGAATAGGACAAAGCAAACACTGTACGACTCGAGCATGACTCGACTGTCTTGCGGTGTACGACTCTATTTTGTATGGCAAGTACCGCTATAAATCCAGGTGCTAAAATTCTATCATGAGATTGGCTGGTTTAGTTTTATCATGTAACTTAATCCCCCTATTGCTAGGAAGATCCTAGCACTAGGGTTATGCCTCTCATATAAACAGGGTTACTATGCACCGCACATGAGTCATAATGTTTATGATTCTACGAATCTTAATTTGGTCTAAATGGCTTATAACACTGACAGAGATTGGACTACCTGTGTTGACAGAGTCTTGTGGTCTGATTGGAGTTACATAACAGACATTGACTTCGTTTAGATTTCAATCTTGTGTCAGTTGTGCAATTAAAAATAAGTGAGTTAAAAATCTCCTTATTTTTAGTCATTGACTGGGTCATCGAATATGTGCAAGAACTTCGATTCTCAGCGGCTGGCACAGGGTGCACAAGTACGGTGGCCCATAGGGGACACGCTGCAAATAAGACAGGTTGCTGCAAATAAGACAGGTTGCTGCAAATAAGACGAGTTGCTGCAAATAAAAAAACGAGTTGCTGCAAATAAGACGAGTTGCTGCAAATAAAAAACGAGTTGCTGCAAATAAAACGAGTTGCTGCAAATAAGACGAGTTGCTGCAAATAAGACGAGTTGCTGCAAATAAGACGAGTTGCTGCAAATAAAACGAGTCGTTGCAAATAAAACGAGTTGCTGCAAATAAGGACATAAAACACTGCGCGCGCAGGGTGCGAGCGAAGACTGGGTTCGACGAATGCTTGGTAGCCTAGCCATCCACTTTTCCTCTATGTTTTGTACTGGATGTGGAGGAAATATTACTCTCTTAGATGCAAACTTTTGTCCTTCCTGTGGGACACACAAGTCAACAAAGATGACAAAGATATTACTGTGTTTATTAAGATGTACTTTCACCGCGGATATCGCTACAAAGATATTGTTAGTTTACTGAACAAACATCATGGTGTAACTCACTAACTGGATCGCAACGCTCTCTCCCGTCAGTTAGAACATCATATATATGCATATTCCTCGTAGCGTGGTTCAAACGCTATTAAATGAAAGAAATCGATCCAAATGGAGTAGAAGAGAAGGCAAAGAGATGGCTTAGACGAAGGAACTGTGTTTCAAGTGGACTTAATTTTTGCTGGCATATTGATGGTGAGTTGTAGTAGCCAGTAGTTGCGCAGACAGTATCTTTCATGATTGATTACAGTAAAAATAATAAAAAAATATAAGCTTAATACATTAATGTAAAGTTATACACCTTGTGGATAATCAATAAATTGCCATGTAGTAATGCACCAGTCAAGTGAAACCCCCTGAGTTTGGGTTGAGTTGACGCCACTGTTACCTTTAAAGATTCATAAAAATATATACATGTAGTATTATTAGTACTTCCCTCTGGAATATTGAGAAAATATGTTAACTAGTGAATAAGACCCTTCAAGATTATTTCAGTGAAGTTTCAGCTCAATCAAATTTTGAACAATTTACATCCTATACATATATAGTCCCCCTTCAAGTTTGTCAGACCTGACAGAAGGGGGGGGGGGTACTTGACCCATGTTTGGGTATAGGGGTCTAGGACAACATATTTTAGGACCCTGTTTAGGACAAAGTACAAATACACACTATATTTTACATAATTTTAACACGTTGGCAAACGTCTTGGATCTCGGATGGCTAAATACTGGATAAAACCATACTTAATGACGACAATCGTGCATCATACCCTGTTTAGGACAGACTCACATAAAATTATATACCCTGTTCAGGACAGAGAGGCCATATGGAAACATACTGTTATGTATACACCTATTTCAACTAACGTTGTCGCATTCAAAGCAACAAGCGTCAAGCCAAGACCGAAGTGAATGCTGGTTTTGTGCTGGCAAATTATTGAAATCAGACGTATTTTCTATGTAATACCATGATCACCTCGGTTTTCATTGTTCCACAAGGGACATTTAATATCGAACATCCCTCGCGAAAGCTCTAAGTCAAGCATCGCTCATGGATAGTAATGAGGGAAATTTAGACTAAATCTCCCTCATGAATACAATCATGAGGGAAATTTAGACTAAATCTCCCTCATGAATATATTCATGAGGGACATTTAGACTAAATATCCCTCATTACTATGCATGAGGATGCAAGTCAGTCCCTCATATACACCAGGTGTACACACAATCATTGGGACCCAAAGAGCAAACCGATTAGTACTTATTATAATCGCTCCTCTACTTATGATGACTCGAGCATTCAAGACGTGTGGGATGTGTGAAGCTCAAAATAGAGTGGTATTTTGATATCCAAAACATCGTTAACGCATGCGCAATAGAAGGAAATGCACAAAAGTCAAAAGGATATTTTATTAGACCTATTTCTGTTATTTGTTCACACAATGAAATATTATATTAGTTGGCACTTTCCTCTTTTTCTGTATGTGCTTTTTAGTGTTTTGAGGAACCGTATTCTCCCTTACTTGCTCCACTTCGTCATCTCTCATAAAAGTAAACCGACCTTCCGCCATTTCTGATCTGTTTACCTTCAGGTACTCTTTACTATAACTAATTTATACTCTTTTATTGTGTAAATGAAATAAGGATGTGCAACATGAAGCATTCCCCAGAGTACAGTCTAATCAAGACTCTTTCACAAAACACTATAATATAATCTCGTTTGCGCCGGTTAACTCAAGCCTGTATTTTTGTCCATTTCCTCGGTGATCATAGTATTACAAACTAATACCATGGCATCTTCGTGCCATGGTATTACTTATAAGAACGAAGTGTGATATGCAAACAAACATGTGAAAATGTTCACATTTTGTAATTAGTCCTCATAGAAACAATTGTGATTTAAATAATTGTCAGCGGCATAACCAGCATTCACTTTGGTCTTGGCTTGACGCTTGTTGCTTTGAACGCAACAACGTTATTTGAAATAGGTGTATACGTATTAAGATTGGAATTGTAACCATGATTTTTATGTATCAAATTTGACAATATTTATATATTATAATTTTTAGTATTTTTTATAGTAAAACTTATTTAGTTTTTTTAAGAACTCATTTATGATGATGATATAAACTGTGTTTTCTTCTTTAGGTTACAATAAGCTAAAACCTTATGGCTTCCCTATTCACGGATGCATTTGTGGATATAGCAGAAGAATACTTTGGTTGGAGCTTGTAAAATCCAACAACAATCCCAAGATAACAGCTACACTGTATTTGGATAATGTTCAAAATTGTGGCGGATGCCCAAGAATAGTCCGATCTGATTATAGGACAGAAAATGTTGTGCAACTTTCAGAAGAAGTTGATCTAACTGGTGGATTGACTTTTTTAAGGATATGGTTCTGTCAGGTGTGCTAGAGCTTGGAAATGAATTTCACATTTCACTTTTCAAAGATTATTCAAATGAACTCGACAAGGTCAGAGATCACTGGAACAGTCACTACATATGGCAGTCAAGGCATGATACAGTGAGTGCAGTGGAGTTCCAAATATTTTATATTTTTTACCAGAACAATTAGGTTCTATGGATTGTACTATCCCAGTATCAAGATAAAATAAAGGAAGTTGAAGGAGATTGTCAGATTGATGTAGAGGATGATATGCATCATGAATATTTTGAACACATATTAGAAAGTACATGTAGTAGGTGGAACATGGCAGTTGATGAAGGAGATGCATTTGACCTTTTTCAAAGATTTAACCTATTACAAATTTGAACATTTTAATATTGAATTTTGATACAAATTTACATCATATGTAAGACAAGCAAAATGAAATACTTGTCTTTGCCCAGAGCAATTTGTGTAATTATTTCCACTAATTAGTACTAAATATATAGCAGCAATTAAACAATAGAAAACAATAGTGCAGACAAAAAAAACTGACAGATTTGACTAACTAAATAGCACTATAAATGGTGTAAAGTTATTATTTGTCTTCTATTGTTTAGTGCCATTTAGCACTGATTGTTTACTACTTTTTCATGCCTTTGTTGTCTGCACTCTAGAAATGTCACTATTTAGTAATAGTGCTAATAATTTGGTATGCCTCAAAAATTTCAATTCATAAATAATAATATTGGATTTCTATTGTAAATTATGTAAATTGGTAATCAATAAAAACCTATTCATACTTCATGAATATTCATTATCCCGTGCGATGATGTAATAAGCAGTATATAAGGTAGAATTAATTATGCAAATGTGTCAGTTCACCAAGATTGAGATGGCGAGTGGAAGTCGACCCACCCAACCCACCCTCTTGTTGACAAAATTAGCACTTATGTGCCCTTTGTCGTATTGCTCGACAGGGAGTCTCATCCCATACCTTAATGCTAATGAGTCAGCGGGAGGGATAATGTACTATTGTGTTGATTTTGCCATGCAAACAGGAACAAAGAATGTGTTCTTTATAAAACATTTTTACAATATTCCAGTTAAACTGGAACTGGACAATAAAGCTGGTTCACAATAGCAATAATTATATAAACTTATGTAGATGTTTTATGTTGTTATGCTTTAAAATATATTATGTCACTAATCCTGTTATGCCATTACGCTGTGATGTCCACAATGATAACATAAAACCTAATGCAAAGGTGTATTTTGCATTTATGTCACCTAGTATGAACCAGGCTTAACTTATAATATTAAATAACTCTAGATCTTTAACAAAGTTATATGTACATGCACAATGTACAACAAAATGTAAGTTACATCCTTCACTATATTTACAAAGTACCAAATCCCTGAAAATTATATTGTTAAGTTTGTCTCAGATTTCAAGAAATGTATTGTCTCATAGCTGACACATGGCGACACTTTAATAGGAAGACTGCTACCTCGTTGAATCTTTAAATCGCCATCTCTCGAGGCCATCATTCCAACTTGTATGGTAACGTCTTGCACGATGATATCAACTAATCAAGTAAGCTTATTGATTTCTTGTTCTTGAACTTTGACGTTCTGTCAACTTCTTTTCGTTTCTTAAATTCAACGTAACTTGGGTGTTTCTGTGCTCCCAAAAGACTTTTATTCGAATCTTTGTTGACTTGTCCCACAGGAAGGACAAAAGTTTGCATCTAAGAGAGTAATATTTCCTCCACATCCAGTACAAAACATAATTCGAAGAGAGGAAAAGTGGATGGCTAGGCTACCAAGCACGAGTCGTCGAACCCAGCCTTCGCTCGCACCCTGCGCGCGCAGTGTTTTATGTCCTTATTTGCAGCAACTCGTTTTATTTGCAGCGATTCGTTTTATTTGCAGCAACTCGTTTTATTTGCAGCAACTCGTCTTATTTGCAGCAACTCGTTTTATTTGCAGCAACTCGTTTTATTTGCAGCAACTTGTTTTATTTGCAGCAACTTGTTTTATTTGCAGCAACTCGTTTTTTATTTGCAGCAACTCGTCTTATTTGCAGCAACTTGTCTTATTTGCAGCGTGTCCCCTATGGGCCACCGTACACAAGCATTCGAAGCCACTTTCACATTTGAGATCAAAGACGAAACTGCATTTTTAGAGTTGGGCCTTCCACAGGAAGCCTGACTGAATAATGTCAAATAATTCAGCTCAGTGGCAACCGGTGCATTTGATTGGTGCGTCTCAACACCTCACATCTTATTAATATTGTTAACCTTGTGTTTGCAGTCTGCAAGGTCGAAAGGATATGCATTTGTTGAGTTTGAGTGTGATGAAGTTGCTAAAATTGCTGCAGAAACCATGGACAACTATCTAATGTTTGGAAGAGTGCTTAAATGTATGATTGCATTGCTATTATTATTATTATCATCCAATATATCTTCTCAGTGTTTAGTAATTTAATAAATATATGTACATGTATGATGATGCTGATGACATTAAAGTTGATTATGATGATGATGTTTTATGATGATGATGTTTATGATGATGATGTTTATGATAATGATGTTTATGATGATGATGTTTATGATAATGATGTTTATGATGATGATGTTTATGATGATGATGTTTACCATGATGTTTATGATGATGATGTTTATGATGATGTTTATGATGATGATGTTTATGATGATGATGTTTATGATGATGATGTTTATGATGATGATGTTTATTATGATGATGTTTATGATGATGATGTTTATGATGATGTTTATTATGATGATGTTTACCATGATGTTTTTGATGATGACGTTTATGATGATGATGTTTGTGATGATGATGTTTATGATGATGATGTTTACCATGATGATGTTTATGATGATGACGTTTATGATGATGACGTTTATGATGATGATGTTTGTGATGATGATGTTTATTATGATGATGTTTACCATGATGTTTATGATGATGACGTTTATGATGATGATGTTTGTGATGATGATGTTTATGATGATGATGTTTACCATGATGTTTACCATGATGATGTTTATGATGATGATGTTTACAAGTATGATGATGATGTTTATGATGATGATGATGATTGTGTGTAATAAAATTGTTTGAAATTTTGAAACAGGTAAAGTTGTATCCCCAGAGAAGATCCATCCAAGACTATGGAAAGGATCAAATCGGAAATTCCAATATGTTCCAAGGAGAGAAAATGAAATAAAGAAGCAAAATAAGGTAAGCATCCTTTCTTTTCTAACCAAATAAATTGATTATGTTGCCAAATATTTTGATGCAAAGAAAATAGGATCAAGTTCATGGCATTCGGTTGCCTCGTTACAGGAATTAATGTGTACACGCAGAACTTTGTGTAGCCATTACTCAATCAGCAGTCTTCCCTGTGAATGTACAAGTTTGGTTGCTGATCATCTCTTGAGCCTTAGCGTCAATTAATTCCTTCAAAGACCGATTGGTATTTTATTAGTTTTGTCAAAGTAATGTTTCATATGGTCATCAATAATATTGTAGGAGCGAACTCAGGAGGAACACGAAAAGAATATCAAAAATTTACTGAAGAAACAAAGTCGAAAAAGAAAGAATTTGGAGAAGCTTGGAGTATCATACAAGTTCCCAGGATATGTAAGTCAACTGTGACGCCATGGGCGGATTTAGGGGAACTGATGGGGACGTGCCCCCCTCCCCCCCCCCCCCCCCCCCCCCCCCCCCTCATCTGTAAACAGTGTATGTCGATGGTTAGGTTTTCATTAATTCAAATTAATTTAGAATCTGTCATTTGGAGCCATGGGAATTGTAGTGACTGTTGCATGAGGTTGCCCCCTGTTTCAAAATTTCTTGGATCCACCCCTAGACCCTGCATGTTACTGTATGTTGTATATTTGATCAATCATTATATCATGCTTTCACTGACTACTACAAATGACTTTTGGATTGCAGGAACAAGAAGCAGAAGACACTCAACCCAAACACAAGAGATTCTCTGCTGCTTCTCCGAAATAATAATAAAAGACATGCAAGATAACTTCCTGTACTGTGCGCATCATCACTCCATGCAGCCTAGTGAGGTCTTTGCAAACTTGACAATATAAAGTCAAAGAAAGTTTTCAATCCAATGTCATTTTTTATTAATTCAAAGTGATTTTATTACCACCTGAGATATTTGAATCAACATTTGATTGGTTTGGATGACAGTGTATGTAGTTTGGAGCTTGAAATTGAAAGATAGTGTCACTCACTCATGGACGCGCTACGAATGAATGTAGATCCCACTCTGGTAACATTTGACTTTATTCACATCATTTTAAATCCACTTGGTACAGCAGAACCTTGATTTAACGAAGTGCTAAGGGATGGGGAAATAATTGGTTTGTTATATCGAGGGTACATTATATCGGGGTTCTGTTCAATACATGTAGATTTTTTTACTCTAACTTAATTACGTCAGGGTGAAGAATATCCTTCTTTCGTTGTACCGGTGACTTTGTTCTGTAGGAGTTCGTTAAATTGAGGTTCCAATTGACTGCACTATTTAGGTACACCTGTGAAAGCTGACATCTGGTTGAAATTTTTTCGAACTTGTAATATTATTGTATCAATGTGTCCCCAAATTAGCATGTCTGCTAATAATAATAATTTAGTTATAAAATTATTTCTGTTGGCAACTGTTCTAGAAGGAAAAAAAAGAAAACCAAATCTGATAATCTATGTTATTACAAAAAATATATACATCTATATATACATGTATGATCACATCTCACCTATTTTGTTGGAAATAAACAGGTGCAGATAGCTAAGGAGATAGGAGAATGGTTACAGTATTCTAAGACCAGATGAAACTATATTTGTGTATGTACAGTCATTTTCAAAAATTCTGGCCGCTACGAAATATCAATATATCGGGTGCATTATGGGTAATTAAATAATCGAAAATTCCCCTTAGAGCGGGAAAGTTGGTAGAAATATTTAGTAAAATGCTTATTTTAGTCTTACGTTTGTTGTTTGTAAATTTTACTTCATTTAATAGTTATGATTAGTGATGCACCCGATATATTGATATATCGTAGCCTGAATATCAGCCGTCTCCTCTGTGTACGGCTGATATTCAGGCTACAGACACATGAAATGTCGGGAACTACTCCGTGTAGGCACAATCACGCAATGGTCCCTATGCAATATAGAGTAAATAGTAACTTTAGTCTTCAGAATGATAAAATATCGAGATGAATGGATAAAAGACAGCAAAAAAAGGTAAAGTGTCTAAGTTTTGATCTTCAGCAAACTGCTTCGTTTGCAAAAGCGAACGGTTGTGCCTACATGAATGTCATACAAATGTATTTCGTGTTTTTATTTCAAAGAATTCATATTGTTTTGCAACTAATAAATTTCCATCTATTTATTGTGTTGATACGCTAAATATTGTCAGATTAACTGCCTGTGGAACTGGTCGCGTAGGGCTTACGGTAATTTGCGAAACGAAACGGGAACGAAACGGGAACGAAACGAAACGGGGACGAAACGAAACGGGAATTCTATATATAAATACATGGGATAATACTGATACGGAGAAAGAAAATATCAACAGATTCAACTGTCTGATTGTCCGGCGCCGATCGACGAGCCATCTCCGACGACCATATCAGATAACATAATATTTTACTATACTTTGGAATATCTTTAATATAAATAGCATACCTAGATTAATATTAAAGGTGTTTTCCATGTAACAGGTGGTTCGGGACTTCGAGTATTTCAATTAGCACGTCAGGTCTTGTGATGACTCGACTTCGAGACAGGTCTTCCGAGGCGCCAAGTCAATTCCACATATAAGCTTACCTGTGATTGAAGAAAAACAAACCTTATAGTAGTAGCATATGGAAGGCGAAATGGTGCAAAATTCAAGAACTTTAATTTGATCACATTCAAGGATCACGATCACATTCAAGGATCACGATCACATTCAACAACCACATTCACATTCACCATGTGTAAATTAATCATATTCAACAGACATCTCGATCACATTCAAGGTCACATTCGATCACATTCAAGGTCACTTCATCACTTCATATCAACGGATCGGGAAATCACATTCAAGAACGATTTTTAATGTCAACAAATCCCATAATGCTCTTTGCTACTGTCGACGTAGAATCCCGAGTGCATGCTGGGAAATAATCAAAATGGCGGACGACATAGTCGACAGAGAGAACATGTATACATTTTGTCTGCGCATGCGTTAGGATTCAGATTTCAAAGTACCTATTTGCATAATCGATACTTCAGCTTTTGTCATTCAGTATGCCAACGATGTGCCAACCAGAGATCGATTGGCTGTTGAAACAAAACGTGTGAAAAGCTTTTGTGGAAATAGTTGGCACATTTACATCACAATGTTAATGTTTATAAACATGAAGCATCGCTATTGTTTTGCCAAGTGCACTGCTGTTGACGCCTTTAGTGAGCGATCTTCGTCTCTAGAATGAAGTTTAAGAAAATCATTGAAAGGAAATCAATAGTCCGCCTACTTTTGTGGTGCTGTGGATATTTTTTCCGTATAAAGGAACAAAATCCGCCAAAACACGGCAACATTCCTACGGAGAAGTCGGGTGAATGAGTGATACTTGGACACTTCAAATCCACCGCAAAGCAAGAGGGACAATTTTTTCAACTCCAACAAACAAGACCTTACGAAACTAGCATGAGTGAAGCAATAAATCACGGAAGAAAATTGCTGGGGGGTGAGCTACTAAGAAAGGTTTTCTTATAATTTAGTTTGACACGTCACCAATTCAGATAAACGATTCGCAAACACAATGCTGAATAAAATCTCAATGTGAATCAAACTTATATCAAACGGTTTACAGCTGATTCTAAGAAGTCCAAAAAAATGAAGAATTAAGCTATCCTTTACAATAAACTTCAACACATAGAGTGTTTGTAATATGGTATACACCAGCGATGAAAATCAGTCATAATCATAACAAATAGAGTGTACTGATACCATAGTACCTAAATAATACGATCTCACATTGAGGGACAATTTTTCTGCTTAAAATAAGTTCTCGAATGCAAAGAATAAGCTTAGAAGAAGTCAATTTGTGCTATTTTCGGCTGGGGGGCGAGTTAATAAGTATTGTTCTTTAGGTAGGAATGTTAGGAAAATACGTGCAAAAATGATAAATACCCAACTGAACCGAGCAAAATACTTTGAGAATACTGAATGTACAGAACTCAAATCACCACAGAATGTGACCTTCAATGTCTCAGTACTAACTTTCACTGTGAGGTATCTCTTGAAATCATCTTCGATGAGAATAAACCCAAAGGACAATGTAGCTGGTTTTAGGATAATTCCTTGTTTCGGCGGATTTTGTTCCTTGATATTTTGTCATCTACGACCCTTATTCGGAAAAAAAAAATCATCTACAGCAAAACAAAAAGTAGGCAGACTATTGATTTCCTTTCAAATACTTTCTTGAACATCATTCTAGAGACGAAGATCGCTCACTAAATATCCCACCGCAGTGCAATTTGCAAAGAAAATGGCGGCAAATCACTTTCAAATCTGAATTCTAACGCATGCGCAGACAAAATGTATACATGTTGACAGAGAGTCGATCCACGAGGAAGTTCGAGCTTCTACCTTCATCTCCCTCGACAGTGATGAATATGCTGAATGGATAAGAGTGTTTGAGTCGATTGTCATTTCAAGCGCGCGCTGGCTCCGTGCGCGAGCGATTCGTCATTCTCTGTGTCTGTTATTGTAAAAGAGCGCGCGGACCTTGAAAGGTTTTGAAATAATTATTAGATAAATTTACTCAAAAACGGACAATTATGTTTTCGTTCAAAGTAGTATAATAAATAACTTATTTGGGGTTTTTCCCGTAATACGGGCTGATATTTTCCTCGTTACTCGCATTTTTCCCTTCGGGACGAGGAAAAATACATTCGCAACTCGTAAAGTATCGGCCCGTATTACGGGAAAAACCCCAAATAAGATCTAATTATTTATTTATTTTTATTTTTATTTATCTTTATCTTTATTTATTTTTTCTATTATTATTTTCTATTATTATTTTTTTATTTTTTTAAATTAAATCAATTTTTTTATTTTTCATTTATTTTTCTTTCTTTATATTTTTCTCTTTCTTTAATTTTAATATAATTTTTTTTATTTTTTATGTTTACTTTCCTCTCCCCTCTTCCCTCTTCTCCTTCTTTCAATATGTATGTATTGAATCGCATTTGCCACCCATTAAAACCGCCCATAAAAAACTGTCATGTTTTTTATCCTCACATACAGTACAACCACTTCTCTCTTCATTTTTCCATATGTATGGGTTGAATTGCATTTGCCTACTCTAAAAAAACTAAAACAGAAGAGTCACCTTCGCAATGTACACGACTGGCCATTTATTCCTATCAGTCACCTCGCGTTACTCCAAGTTCTGCGCCAGGTAGACCAAAACTGTATATAAGTGAAGACGTTTTACTGCAGTTACGGTCCTTTGGTTTTACTTGGACAATAGTAGGGGTCGCTTGCCTTTATCACTCGACTTTGAGTGTTCCGAACTCTGACTCTGAGCCTGAGGCAAAGGTTGCGCATTTCTACTCGCAAAAGGGGAAGTTGATAAGCTCCGTGCAGCAAAAGATGCCGATCCTCGAACTAAATTACGCGTTCTGTTAACAAGAGTTTGTGTTCCTGGTCGGCTGTGTAGTTCTTCGCGAATACATGCTCGAACTTCCTCGCGGATCGACTCTCTGTCTATGTCGTCCGCCATTTTGATCGCACGTGCGAACGTGCGAAATTTATTTCCCAGCATGCACTCGGGATTCTACGTCGACAGTAGCAAAGAGCATTATGGGATTTGTTGACATTAACAATCGTTCTTGAATGTGATTGCCCGATCCGTTGAATGTGATTTCCCGATCCGTTGATATGAAGTGATGAATTGACCTTGAATGTGATCGAATGTGACCTTGAATGTGATCTAGATGTCTGTTGAATATGATTAATTTACACATGTTGAATGTGAATGTGGTTGTTGAATGTGATCGTGATCCTTGAATGTGATCAAATTAAAGTTCTTGAATTTTGCACCATTTCGCCTTCCATAGTAGCAATCAATGAATTTCCATAAAAGGCAACTCAAAAGGTATTACACATACCGTTTTGTGGTGTAAAAGTACTTCAGTGGTTCTTATGGCCACCAAGACTGTAGACTTGAGTTGACCAAAGACACGTGTTGTCAGATATCTACATCCATGATTTTACGACTCTTTTCATACACATTTGGAAAGAATTGTATTCTGTGTAACTCCTCAGCATGTGAATTCATTATTTCAACAAATGTAGAAGCGGTTGTGGCAACAGAAGCTAAAGAATTAACGATTAAATAGACCCATTACGGTAATTTGCGAAACGAAACGGGAACGAAACGAAACGCCCCACCCCTCCCCCAAGAGGAAGCAAATCAGTCCTACAGATTCTGTGACCCCCTCCCCAACCGTGCACTTCATAGTTCTCGCTCTGTTTGATTTATAACTTTTGATTACGCCTATTTCTCCAACTTGTGACAACATATTCTCATAACTGATTATTTTATAAGGTCCAGAAATTACGTATGATAACAAATCTAGTTTCATCAGTTGTATCACATGTAGGACTGATTTGCTTCCTCTTGGGGGAGGGGTGGGGCGTTTCGTTTCGTTCCCGTTTCGTTTCGCAAATTACCGTAATGGGTCTATTTAATCGTTAATTCTTTAGCTTCTGTTGCCACAACCGCTTCTACATTTGTTGAAATAATGAATTCACATGCTGAGGAGTTACACAGAATACAATACTTTCCAAATGTGTATGAAAAGAGTCGTAAAATCATGGATGTAGATATCTGACAACACGTGTCTTTGGTCAACTCAAGTCTACAGTCTTGGTGGCCATAAGAACCACTGAAGTACTTTTACACCACAAAACGGTATGTGTAATACCTTTTGAGTTGCCTTTTATGGAAATTCATTGATTGCTACTACTATAAGGTTTGTTTTTCTTCAATCACAGGTATATGTGGAATTGACTTGGCGCCTCGGAAGACCTGTCTCGAAGTCGAGTCATCACAAGACCTGACGTGCTAAATTAATTGAAATACTCGAAGTCCCGAACCACCTGTTACATGGAAAACACCTTTAATATTAATCTAGGTATGCTATTTATATTAAAGATATTCCAAAGTATAGTAAAATATTATGTTATCAATATGGTCGTTGGAGATGGATCGTCGATCGGCGCCGGACAATCAGACAGTTGAATCTGTTGATATTTTCTTTCTCCGTATCAGTATTATCCCATATATTTATATATAGAATTCCCGTTTCGTTTCGTCCCCGTTTCGTTTCGTTCCCGTTTCGTTTCGTCCCCGTTTCGTTTCGTTCCCGTTTCGTTTCGCAAATTACCGTAAGCCGTCGCGTAGAGACTGCACGTGCAAGTGTACTAGTCAAAATGTCAACAATGTATCATTAGCTGAAATGTATCCTCATCAATACTAAAAATAATTTCAAAGTGTCGTTGAACTAGAGCGATAATATACTGAGAAAGCTGGGACTCATTGCAATTGCAAGCCGGCGGTTTGTTTGTCTGTTTTGTGAGTGTCATGTTATGGTGTTCCATCCCCGCCAAAAATCGAAGTTCACATCACAACATTCAACTTGACAATTCAACGTTCAACTTGACACATAAACATTGGACACATAACATAAACATCGGACTTACCGAAGATCAACATTGCATTTAAGAAGTTATGTTTCTAGTTACTCGTCAACATTGGTTTTTAGCTATCAACTTTCAAAGTAAAGCTTTTTAACATCGAACACTGATCAAACGTTAGACCGAGTTTTATGACCAACATTGCTCTTTCTCGTGTTCCTAGATATCGAAATGTCCTTTTTCACCAAAACAATAAACAGTTCCGTGCAACAATGAAGATTAAACTTTGCATGTCGAAGTTGGTTGTTGAGTTGTCAGACCCGCGTACAAATCCCGCCAATAATACCAAACCACCTCTGGGGGGAGGGTGTGGGGAGTTTTGTTTTATAGCTTAGTAACCACTCTTGCAATATATCAAAATATCAAAATGGCGGACGACACTGAGTTACAGAGTGTAATATCTGCTATTAATGATGTCGTCGCGAAGATAGATGGCCTGGAAGAGCCCTCCGAGGTTGGGTCGATTATATTGAGATTAGATCTGATTAATAGAATGCTTGTAAATTTGAATGTTCCGGACGACATAGTTATACAATGCTTTCGTTGTACGAAACTACAAAGATGATTGAAGCGAATCATTCTAATTCTACAGCATTTGGGAACGAATATAAAGCGAGTCTCGATATTACTGGTCGCCGCGGAAGACCAGCATTCATAATTCCTCACGAACAATTATCGTATTCTATTTATTGGAGCAAGGATTTACTGTTCCGGACATCAGTACAATGTTAGGTGTGGGACAGCGTACTGTAGAGAGAAGAATGTCGGAGTATAATCTTAAAGTTGCAGGTATGTATGGCTGTATAGACAACAGTTACTGAAAGCTTTTATAAGTTAATAATAATAATAAATAATAATGACTTTATTTCAGTGTCAATGTATTTAGTTTATACAACTAATTGGGGACACTATAATAAATAATATAAAATATATAATTAATATATATAATGGTACGTCTTTTCTCTTCAGGTTTATAATAGAGAAGGCCCGGGGAGGGGGGGGACTCCGATTCCAAAGTGGCGGGGATGCTCGTCGTCCCTTTTATTATTATTTTCGTGTTTTGGTCCCACTTAGGGTGTCAGAAATAAAAATGGCCACCAATAGAGTTTTCCGGTCCCAAATATTTGGGTGACTTTGCTGTGCAGACGTCACTAATCCATCCAAATCACCATCATTAATTTTATTGTAAGTTCCTAGAAGTATTGTAAATATAACATTACATTATATAACTAGAATAATATTATAAGCTTCTGCATGTCTTTACTACATGGGAGAAAATATGTTGTGTTCATTCATTTATATTATTATACATGTATGTTGTTCGACTTGTCACAATTAATTGACAGCAACTTGATGAGTTACAGAGAGGGACTGGGATTTTGTGGTCATTACTAACTGGTTCAGTCCAAATGCCCTTCTCTCCCGGGGACGGGACTCCCTTATAAAAGGGGGTAGGGATGCTCATCGGAAATTTTGAAAATGACCTGTAAAAGGGATTGGAGTCTTGTCTTGGTGGGCGTGGCAGCAAATATTTTTACCCCTAAAAGGGACCAATTTAAAAAGTCATTTTAATAGTATAAAAGATACTAGCATCAAACGCCTTCCACTCTTACAAGTTTAAGACAACGTTGTGACACAATACAGAGCGATGTTATTAAAAGGAAGTTTTAAAATATTGCTGTTGATTGAATACCCTAAAAGGGACCGGAAAACTCTATTGGTGGCCATTTTTATTTCTGACACCCTAAGTGGGACCAAAACACGAAAATAATAATAAAAGGGACGACGAGCATCCCCGCCACTTTGGAATCGGAG
This sequence comes from Actinostola sp. cb2023, assembly GCA_033675265.1. Lineage (NCBI taxonomy): Eukaryota > Metazoa > Cnidaria > Anthozoa > Actiniaria > Actinostolidae > Actinostola > Actinostola sp. cb2023. The sequence continues at coordinate 20,746 of JAUJYZ010000594.1, read as the reverse complement.
TCCCCCCCCTCCCCGGGCCTTCTCTATTATAAACCTGAAGAGAAAAGACGTACCATTATATATATTAATTATATATTTTATATTATTTATTATAGTGTCCCCAATTAGTTGTATAAACTAAATACATTGACACTGAAATAAAGTCATTATTATTTATTATTATTATTAACTTATAAAAGCTTTCAGTAACTGTTGTCTATACAGCCATACATACCTGCAACTTTAAGATTATACTCCGACATTCTTCTCTCTACAGTACGCTGTCCCACACCTAACATTGTACTGATGTCCGGAACAGTAAATCCTTGCTCCAATAAATAGAATACGATAATTGTTCGTGAGGAATTATGAATGCTGGTCTTCCGCGGCGACCAGTAATATCGAGACTCGCTTTATATTCGTTCCCAAATGCTGTAGAATTAGAATGATTCGCTTCAATCATCTTTGTAGTTTCGTACAACGAAAGCATTGTATAACTATGTCGTCCGGAACATTCAAATTTACAAGCATTCTATTAATCAGATCTAATCTCAATATAATCGACCCAACCTCGGAGGGCTCTTCCAGGCCATCTATCTTCGCGACGACATCATTAATAGCAGATATTACACTCTGTAACTCAGTGTCGTCCGCCATTTTGATATTTTGATATATTGCAAGAGTGGTTACTAAGCTATAAAACAAAACTCCCCACACCCTCCCCCCAGAGGTGGTTTGGTATTATTGGCGGGATTTGTACGCGGGTCTGACAACTCAACAACCAACTTCGACATGCAAAGTTTAATCTTCATTGTTGCACGGAACTGTTTATTGTTTTGGTGAAAAAGGACATTTCGATATCTAGGAACACGAGAAAGAGCAATGTTGGTCATAAAACTCGGTCTAACGTTTGATCAGTGTTCGATGTTAAAAAGCTTTACTTTGAAAGTTGATAGCTAAAAACCAATGTTGACGAGTAACTAGAAACATAACTTCTTAAATGCAATGTTGATCTTCGGTAAGTCCGATGTTTATGTTATGTGTCCAATGTTTATGTGTCAAGTTGAACGTTGAATTGTCAAGTTGAATGTTGTGATGTGAACTTCGATTTTTGGTCGAAGGCGATATTCACTGATATTATACATATCGTCATTTCAGTTTAACTTTGAATGATTGCTGCCGCAGCGAGCGAGCCTGAAGCGAGCGAGCAAGGCAGCTCTCTAATCGACATATATAAACAATATATAGGGGTCTTTGGGCATTTTGCTCGCAAAACGCAAGGAATTGTGGTTAACGGCAAGATCAAAGGTGCAAGGCAGGCTGGTTAATGCGCAAAGCGAAATATCTGAATGCGCAGAGACCACAATGCAAGGCGTCGCTGATACACGTGCAACGTCTTTCGCTTGAAACTTGATAATTCTATATTTAACGTTCTTGGTTCAAGCAAGAACGTTAAATATAGAATTCTTTTTACGATCAAGCTTTACCGTGTCGAATACTTTCACGGATGGCACTTGAGATAAGTCATCTTGTCTGTCATCATTATACTTATTTAACCTAGAAACGAATGACCGAAAGTGCAAGTAGCTTTTTTTCTTGTTTTTCTTCCTCTATGAAAGTTTCAATCGCAGAATTCGAATGGTCAGCATAGTTTACAAAGAATTGCGTTTTCTTGACAAGTTTTCTCCATTGCGAAAGCGGGTCGTCTGATATTATTTTGTTATTCGAGACAAATCCAGGAGTAGAGGTCACGATTCACTGGGAATCCCGTAACGTCGAGTTTAATTTGGAATCGAGTTCCGGAGTTCGAGTTACGGTTCGAGTCGGCAGTCGGCATAGGCTAAAACATGGACTGGACTCGACTCTTGAACCATTGGACCCTGGACCCGTTTTTGGACCCGTTTTTGGACCCGTTTTTGGACCCGTTTTTGGACCCGTTTTTGGACCCGTTTTTGGACCCGTTTTTGGACCCGTTTTTGGACCCGTTTTTGGATCCTTTATTTCTATCTTTATTTTATTTCTTGTAATTTACAGTATCTGTCAACTACAGTTACGTCTATGTTCAGCTCAGTTCAGAGCTAGAAGTACACATTGATAACATCAAGCTGTCAGCAAAGAATGATAATCTTCTATAATTTTTTCATTTCGTGTCTGAATTCAAGGTGGTCCGTTTTGTTACACATCAAATGATAACGGAGAGCTGTCGGCTTTTCTTTTTTTGTCACGTACAATGTGTCTTTATATGCGGTTGTCAGTTCGTCACATTTCATTATTTTCATAAACTTTGGCGTATAACTGTAACTGTTATAAAGTGTTGAAGAAAGTGCGATATGAGTTCTATGAAGAGGACATACGCAGACGTCGTTAGTAGTGGATGTAAGTATCATTTGATTATCTGGGCTATTTCAGGATATAATAGTGAATAAATTATTTTTCTGTCTTAACATCTAAGATTCGGCGTCGGACTCAAGCTCTGAAGATGAGCTCGAATTGAACTGCTCGAAATTCATTTTCAGCATTTAAAAAAAGAATTAGATATTTCATAGTTAACTATATAGCAAATGTTGAGGTTTTTCCAAACAATCAGGTATATGACATTAATTATCTCCCATCATATAGCCAAAAGAGAAAATGATATTAAATAAATGATTGTTATATTAAATACTCGTGCGTATTTCGTAATGAATGGTTTTCTTTACTTCTAACAGAGGAATAAATTTAACTAAATTATATTAAATTATGAAAACAACATAATATAGTAACATAATATAATAACTATTCCTTGATTTCAGTTGCAACATGAAAAAATAGGAAAAATAAATCATGTTTTGCTGACAGCTTGATGTTATCAATGTGTACTCTATAGCTCGGAACTGAACTGAACATACAAAACGAGCATAGTAGTTGACAGATGCTGTTAATTACAAGAAAAATAAAATAAAATAAAGATAGAAAAAAAAGGAGTCCAAAAACGGGTCCAAAAACGGGTCCAAAAACGGGTCCAAAAACGGGTCCAGGGTCCAGGGTCCAATGGTCCAAGAGTCCAGTCCATGTTTTACCCTATGCCGGTTCGAGTTATAGTTCGAGTTATAACCCTGGATCCCAGGATTTAGTATTCGTTCTTAATTCGACATAACGTATATATCGTGAATTCGTTGAAATTTACTTTGTTAAAATCTCTCTTTTGTATATCGGGCATTTTAAGAAACGTTTTATACTCGAAAAATAAAAATTGTGTGAAACTGCAAATAAATAGATATCTGCGGTGTTGTGATGTCGTGGTATTAGGAAAATACGTCAAGAACTATACTGAAGGCAGGAAATAGACCATCTGTATACACCTAATTGCAGAAAGGTTGTCCACCTCGGAAAAGCACATTTACACATTTGCACATTTGCACATTTGCACATTCGCAACATCACGTGTATATTTGTTTTGCGCAAGTGGAACCCAGAGTCAATAGATTCAGTAGAAGTATACTGCCATAAGAATGCCGCGGCCTTATACAGAAGATTTCAGTTGGATAGTTGTATTTCAGCGCTTGTAAAAGTGCAAATGTGCAAATGTGTAAATGTGCTTTTCCGAGGTGGACAACCTTCCTGCAATTAGTTGCATTGTATGTAGGTTAGAATAGTGTAGGTTTTTAAGATATTTATATTATATTGTTATTTATTAAGTTTAGTGAGGGCCACAAGTTTGTAAGTGTATTTCACTTTTATGTGTTACCCTCTTGAAATAAAGTCTTCATCATCATCATCATCACTGAAACAATTATTTCTGGACTACAAAATTGTTGCCCATCTTTGATGACATGCTTCTCATAATGCATTCAGTAATTTTGCATTATGGCCACATTTCCGGCATAACATCTCAAGGTACTTAAGGCCTGGTTCAAAAAGGCAACTTGGAAAATCACATTTCTTGTAATAACTCGCTGCTCTAATTTACTTAGGCACTCATATTTAGGCATAAGGTTATATACAAGATTTGAGACAATTTAGATCTAACAATTGTGACGTCATGTGGTCACGTGACCTTATGGAGGAAAATATAGTTTTTCTTAAATGCGGTCGCGAATTCAATTCACAATGAAATAACTTTTACGTAATAGCGTTAAGGATAACCAGTTAAACAAGATAGCGTTTAGAAAACCTCGGAATTATATATAGTTTAAGAGAAAACTACAGAAATATAATCTGATGAAATGGTCACGTGATCTCTTTTCCGAAATATTCTCCTTGCAAAAAGCGGGAGACAGGTTTTCTAAACGAGGGTTAATAGATGATCATAAACGTGATTATACACAACTATTTGCTTTCACTTTCCTCTTAAACTGGCGACCGCATTTTATATTTTGTTTTCAAAATTATTTGTCACGTGGTTAACCACGTGATACGCTATTTTGGATTTCATTCACTTAAATGAGTAGAGGATATAAAACTCTCAAGCTGTGCCAAGTTTTGTGATGTTTAGTCAAAATGATTAGACATTATAATTTTTTTCGTTTTTCTGCTATTTAAGGCTTGAACCAGGCCTTAAGTACCTTGAGATTTTGTGTGGCAGCATTCACTGCCGCAACGGTAGACTAGTTATACTATATAGTATGCACGTTATTCATGTCAACGCGTACGACTCGACACTCGGGCTCGTGTTGCTGTTGTCTCGATCGTCGCACTGTTTAATTTATCAAGACGCTCAATGAGCGTATACTCGGGCATTATGACCTTTGCTCACCAACACATGATTGGTAGAATAAGCCACAGCTACACAGGCAGCCCAACCATTGCTTTTGAGGCTACTAAGTAATTCAAAAAATGATATTTGCGTCTTTTTTTGATGGGTTCCCTGTGGTAAAGCGCGCGCGCGCAATACATATGTTGGGTTCCCTGTGTTGAGTAATGTCTTGGCTTTCACCTACGTCATCGAAAATTTTCCCAGGACTTATATAGAACAAAACCTTCATAGGCCGAAAGAGCAGCCAAAACTGTATTTCTCAGCCGAAGTTTTAGTTAAAAGAAGTTTTAGATACGAAGATATGAACGATCGCTTATGCTCATAATTTAGTTAAAATGTATGGGACCGCCATGTTGGTGTCGCATCGAGCGACACCAACATGGCGGCCAAATCACGAAGACTGAAAATCATGTTTAATTGCAAATACTTCAAGTTTTCAATAGCTATTTTCATCAAAATAAAGTTACCCATCATCTACTAAGTTTTAACTTAAAAAATCGTATTATTTCAAACGAATTTTCCTATTTCTATGGCTTTTGAAAATGCGTGACTGTATTGCGTGACAGAATTTGACTCGCAATAAAACGAAAACCAAACATCTAAATTACAAAATTATTTTGGTAAGAATTTTCTTATAACGATATAAATAACATATCCAACAATTAGTTTTGTGAGGTGAATAGTTTGGATTTTAGCTTTTTGATGACGTCATGTGAAAACCAAGAATAAACTCGGTCACGTGACAAATACATTTTTGACCCTAATTTTGTCAATGTGATGTGAAAATTCAATTTTTCTTCGAATAACTAAACTTTACCGTATTCTCGAAATGGCGGAGCGTGGAAGAGAAGTTCATATCAAGAAAGACTGATTTTTTTCGGTGTAAACGTTGGGATTCTTTTCTCTATTCATGGTAAGTTTAGAAGTTCACAATTCATGTCAACTTTAAGTAAGCTTAAATCTAGAAGAAATTCGACGGTTTTAAAGTAGTCCTTTTTCATTTTGAATGGTTGAGAAACTTTGGATGTGTTGTGCTCGACACTTTTGTTGAAAATAAACTGAATTAAAAGTACTTTTTGTCATGGTTTTTACGTAGTAGATTGCTCTAAATGTTCTCTAATGAAAGGACTTGCCTATACTAGGGCAGAAGGGCTGCTTAATACTCCTCAACAAATCAGTTTTTTCTATAAATTATGACTGAGCTATTTCAGTATTTGACACAAGTGTGTAGACTGTAGTTGTCAGTGATCGAAATACACTTCAACAAGGAACCTCTCAATTGACTGATTTTACTTTATCTAAAACATTACTGACTCTCATCTAGAAAGTGTTTGACATAATTCGTTATTGTCATTGAAATAGCACGACACAACGCAATTAGCAAGAGTAATTTTAACGGCGTATTTTTCGTAACGGAACGTAAGTAAGCTTATCAGTCGCTTCCAACTTCGATGTTTGCTATTCAATCAGTCATGTCACTCAATGATTCACAACTTGTCGATTGTGTATAATATTTATTTCATTGTTATTAAGCTTATTGTTGAAATAAATACGTTTGTTTGTCATTTTGTGTACAAGTACTGATAGCAAATGTGTTGTGTGCAGTACTAAATATTGAGACTATTCAGCATTTATAAAACACAATGCGTCAATTTTGAAGATTTTAATCGATAAAAATACAAATACAAAACAAATACTTTACACAGTCAAAACAGAAAACAAATAAAGTATATTGTAGATGTTTTGACTCTTGTTTAGTGAACATATCAATGTTAAAACTTGCCAAAAAGAGCATCGTTCAGATTTGCCGAGCGCTTGTCGATGCCTTCTCGAAGGCAAAATCCGACTACTTCACGGAAAAGTGCACCATCTACTTGCGCCGATTCTTGCGCCGCACATCGGTCCACGACGCTCAAAATTTCAAAAATTAGTTTCTCAGCGTACGCGTTGAAGTTAGGCGGACGACTGACACTTACAAAGTGTTTCGAGAATACGGTAAAGTTTAGTTATTCGAAGAAAAATTGAATTTTCACATCACATTGACAAAATTAGGGTCAAAAATGTATTTGTCACGTGACCGAGTTTCATACCTTGTTTCGACCTTGTTTCAATATACACATACACTGCGGGACGCGCGGGATGCACACAGGAAGCCCAACATAGGACATTACTCAACACAGGGAACATTATTTAGTAGCCTCAAAAGCAATGGTTGGGCTGCCGTTATGACAATGACAGTTGCGTGACGAGGGAGACTATTTGTCGGTGAGCATACATAAAGATCTCCGAATCAGTACGTACTTGGTACGTCTTGAGGTTGCATAGGTCAGATGGTTCTGATGATAACGCCCTTCGTTTGTTCGTTGTAATTCAAGGCGCGTTTGTTTTTGTTAAATATATTTAAGCTTACAAATTATTTTCAGTTAATCATGCTTCTTCATTTCTCTTCTGCATATTAAAGTGCTACTTAGACGAAAATCGATCGAAGTTTAATTTAGCTGAAACTTCATTGAATAATTCTTCAAGGGTCTAATAATAACTAGTTAAAATCTTTTTTCGATATACCAGAGGGAAGTACTATATTTTCATTAATCTTTAGAGGTGTCAGTGACGTCATCTACTCAACCCAACATTCAGCTCCATACATTTCTTTGTATTTTGTGAGTGAAAATATCTCAATATTTTGTTCAGATAACAGCTCTGCATTGAAGACAACTGGTCAGACAATCAATCCTAAGCACATATATTGTAAGAAAACTCCTTCACCCAAACTTTTAGCTTCATAGAAATAAAATAATTCAAGAAACTAAACACAAAGAAATGTATGGAGCGAAGCTGTGTTGATTGTTACGGTTGAGTAGATGACCTCACTGACACTTCTAAAGATTCATAAAAGTGTAATACTTCTCATAGGAATTTTGAGTAAACACATTAACCAGTATTGTATGGCTCTTTGAGATTATTTCAGTGAAGTTTCAGCTGAATTAAACTTCGATCGATTTTCGTCTAAGTAGCACTTTAAACACAACTGCTTCTCTCTCAACTCGCTAAAAATAGAAGTGCTAACTCATCGTTCCAAGACTACCGACTAGAAGTGCTGTGTAGAAGCTCGTGCTATATCGTTCGGAACACTTCGCATTCTGTGTACAACCAAAAATAATAAAAACTCAAGTATGTTAAGGCCTGGTTCAAAAACCTGTCCATTTGTGAAACACGTTTTTCGTGTCACAAGCGATCTATTAGTCCAGCTTGCACCAGATTTGGCACACATGTAGAAACCCATGTACTAATGATCCTTTACTTACGATTTTGGACTTTAAGTGATCACGTGACCAGTAAAGCGGATTAACGTCTCCAAAACTGTTTTGCAAATGCGGTAACGGGTTTACACGATGTAAGATAATAATTGTATGGAAAAGAGATGTGTTCGGAACTTTCACAAACGTGTGCTTGCAAAACCTGTTTTTATTAAATAGGAGCGGAGATATTTAGCTTTGATTTTGGTCACGTGACCTGTTTAAGCAAATATCGCCTTAACGAAAAATGATGGACAGGTTTTGCAAGCGTACGTTTGTGGGCGTTACTAAAGCAACTCCTTTCCACACAATTATTATCTTACTTCGTGTAAACCCGTTACCGCATTTTCAATGAAGTGTTTCAACTTTCAAATCACGTGATAAATCACGTGATCAAATTTTTCACAAAGTGACCCATTAATGTGGTCGACAATAATACAGACAAATGCTTGGCGAAGTTTCATTAAGTTGTGATAAATGGTTTGGCTACAATTGTTAAATGAATTTTTGACCAAAATCAGCAAAAAAACAGGCCTTAACTTGAGAAGAAAGCGTATTTATAACTCGGGCTTCTTCCGGAAGTGCCCGAGTAATCACATAAGGGAAAGTTGACCTTCTCGTCTGGGTACGAGAATGATCGCGCATACACATTATTAGCCCCAGAAAAATGGTTGGGCTGCCTGTACATGTTTTTAATGGCGGACAACTGACCGAAAGTCCAAAGTTGCTAAATCATCTGCAATTAATGAGATTTTTTGATTACGTCATTTAGTTTCTGTACTCTGATGCTGGAGTAATAAAATACGGCATGCACCCTATGCATAAATCGGATTTCTCTAATTTGCAAAACTTGAAAGAATAACGTTAGAGTGACTTCAATTAACCTGGGCATTACTAACTACACCAATACACACTATTAGACACTCACTCTTGTTTTCTTTTGTTCCTTTGCTAGATCTAATAAACACTGACAGCTAATTAGTAGTGCCCAGGTTTATTGGAACCACTCTACGTAGTTGTATTGTCCATCTGTAATCCCATACATGCACCTATGATAATATTTTCATATTTTTCAAACTGTCCGTATGGACTTCAGAAAATTGAGACTCAGAAATGATGTGATTTGCTGTCCAATTTGGAAATAATTGAAGGAGTCCCCTTTCGAGTACATTGAACCAAGTAGAGGAAGTGAATTCAGACAGCAGAGGCACTGATGTTCATGCAGAATTACATTCATTGTACATTCACAAATACTAACGAGAACGCGAACAAATGTAATTACATTATTTCATAATTCCATGGGTAATATACTCTCTGACTGGATGTGTTCTATCGTCAACAACATTAATTATCCAAGGCCCATTCTTTCAGTCTGTCTAGCTCTGCCACATGCCACAGCTGGTAAGAGCATCGGTCACGGATCGATTACAAGGGGAAGTAGCCTCCTTTGCAGACGTTGTGTAGCGCTTCCGGTTCCCGTCATTCCTCCACTACGTCTGCTAAGACTCGAACAACATTCCTTTCTATGAATTTGACCAATCAGAGAAAGCCCCACAAAAGCTTGTGGGTACGACCTTGACCTTGGCCGTCTTTTCCGCGAACAAGATGGCAATGGCGATGGTAAAAACCGCCAAGCTACGCAGGCTAGCGATGGTGGACAGTGAGCATATGGATGAATGTTATAGAAAAGTAAGCCAAGTTCTTTGTATGAATAAGTCAGTCAATATTCATCAGAAAAAGCCCATAGATGCCATTGATAACTTTAGAAAAGAAAGACGTTTCTATAAATCTTCCCACTGGTTGACTGGTTCGGGAACATCGCTAGTAGTTTCAGGTCCCGTTTCAGGTTATACCTTTAATGTTTGATCTCGTATTAATATAACAACAAGACGCTCAATGAGCGTACACTCGGGCTTATGAAAAGGACAATGTCAGTTGCGTGAGGAGAGACCTGACAATGACTGACAGTTGCGTGACGAGGGAGACTATATGTCTGCCAGATGAAGGGCTATACGATCTCGATTTACGAACTATTGACCTTGCTTTCCTTAAATGCTTTGATGTAGTTTTGAAGTACGATTTTTACGATTCCTTTTCCTTCTGAATTTTTCAAACGTGGAATAAAATAAACATCCATCATGAGTTACTGAAAATAACTCGACTGGCTCGACTGTTTGCATGACTTCTGTACATATAGCTTTCTGTCAATAGATGGAGTTATACATGACCGGCGTTGGTCGTGAGTTTAATTATAACAAGACGCTCAATGAGCGTTCACTCGGGCATTGTGAAAAGGAAAATGTCAGTTGTTCGAGGAAGTACTTGAAAATGAATGCCAGTTGGTTGAAGAACAAGGACAATGTCAGCTGCGCGAGGAGAGACCTGACAATGACTGACAGTTGCGTGACGAGGGAGACTATGTATATACATGTATGTGTCGAGTTCATTTGATTTGCCTTTGAGTTCATTTGATTACTTTTTGACTTTGAGTTCAATTGATTTGATTTTGATGAGTTTGTGTAAAGGCCCCCTCCAGCCCCTCTCTAGCTTCAGATCCCGAAACGTCGAGTTTGGAATCGAGTTCGGGTTCGAGTTACGGTTCGAACGTCGAATAAAACAAGGACATCAGTTCTTCAATACAATATAATTTCTCTGACGTCATGACAATCAGTGACAGTTGAGTGACGAGGGAGACTATTAGTCCGGTGAGTACGAACATGATACGTCTTGAGGTTGCATAGGTCAGATGGTTCCGATAACGGCCTCGCGTTTGTTTAAAAAAAATATATATTTTAAGCGAGCTTCTAGTCCTTTTACCACTTCTAGTCATTGAACGATGAACTAGAATCCTGACCTTTTAATAGCTTGAAGATCTACAGCTGCTTTCAAAACTAAGATTCATAATCTACTTGAGTCCTGTGTCTCCTTTATCTTTTCAAATCTGCGGAGTAATCTTGAAACTCCGGATACGATTAAATACGTCGCATACTCGTCATTTTGAAGCCGAACAAAACTACTACTACTACTACTACTACTACTACCGAAATCCGCATTTTCTAACTCGGGCGGCCTGCGGCCTGGGCCCGAGTAACAAGACGCTCAATGAGCGTACACTCGGGCTTATGACAAGGACAATGTCAGTTGCGTGAGGAGAGACCTGACAATGACTGACAGTTGCGTGACGAGGGAGACTGTATATACATGTATGTGTCGAGTTCATTTGATTTGCCTTTGACTTTGAGTTCATTTGATTACCTTTTGACTTTGAGTTCAATTGATTTGATTTTGATGAGTTCGTGTAAAGGCCCCCTCTCTAGCTTCAGATCCCGAAACGTCGAGTTTGGAATCGAGTTCGAGTTCGGGTTCGAGTTACGGTTCGAACGTCGAATAAAACAAGGACTAAAAATCAAAAGCTGCTTCTGTTAGATTTAAGATGTGACCTCAAGTGACCTCAATGAGTCACCGACACAAATATTCTCCCTTGTCACTGAGCGTCTTCTTCTGTAATAGATCCCTAAAATCTAAGGACGTTTTGATTTCGATTGTATTTTTGCCGTTCACTGACCTGTTTTGAGCGTGGAAATTCGGTTTTAAATCAACGGTTCTAAAATTAGGTCGCCTAATAGATGTATGACTCAGATAAGGATCACTTTACAACTGTCATCTTACTGAAAAGAACACGAATTTTTCAAACGTGGAATAAAATAAACATCCATCGTGAGTTACTGAAAATAACTCGACTGGTTCGATTGTTTGCATGACTTCTGTACATATAGCTTTCTGTCAATAGATGTTGCTACATCGCTGGTCGTGAGTTTAATTATAAATACTCAAGGACATAACTGTACACGTAATATTACAATTAAGCAACAAACATCGCATAGCGAGGTCATGTTCATTTGCTTTTCAATTCATTTTTGGATATGAGTTCGAGTTCGTGGAAAGGCGTTATAGAACAGCCGATAAAACACGGGCTTTAAACAGGCTCATTTCACAGACAAAAGCATACGGCTATTCGTGTGGGCCCACTCTGAAAGATGTCGTTTCATTTATAACAAAAGCAAACGCGCCTTAGCTTCATCGTGGAATGATCAACTACAATCCTGAACTTAATAGCTTGAAGATCTATGATGAGAAATCTTGAAACTCGATAGGATCAAATACATCGCATTCTTCGCATTTTTTTGTCATTCCTTCACCTGAAAATAATAATAAAAAAAAGAAAGTGTATTTTCTAACTCGGGCTTCCTTCGGAAGGGCCCGAGTAATTAAAGTGAATCAAATCTAGTTTCAAGCGTTTATAGGTTTGCTGGCGGCGGCTTCGATTGTTGACGTGAATGTTATGGTTTTGACATGCAATTTGTCGACGTTTGACAGGTCTATTCTTAGCATTTTGGCATGGGAAACTACACGTTTAGAACTCATTTCATCTTTTATTAGTATTTTTACAGCCATCTTGAAACTTGAACCACTCTACTAAAAGCTGAAATAAAGTTCTAAGTTAGAAACGTGTAGTCGGCAAGGTCTCATTTAATCCATCAAGTCTTTCTAATATAGAGAATATCCAACAGACTTTTCTACCAAATATCCTTTAGGCTTGTACGGTTTTTCTTAGATTCCTCCTACTTGCATATAATAGTGTCAAAATTTAAGACTTTCTTTGGCGTATTTTCTGTATTCACGCGACACATGTACAAACGTGGGAAAATGAAAAATTTACATATCACCTAGCAATTTGATTGGTTGATAGAAAACAATGTAGAAAGGAATGTTGTTCGAGTGTTAGCAGACGTTAATGGAGGAATGACGGGAACCGGAAGTGCTACACAACGTCTGCAAAGGAGGCTAAAGGGGAAGGGAAAGTTGGATCAGTATAAATTAACATAAACAACTTTCATATACCTCTCTAAGTCAAAATTGCCCATCGTCCAAGTCGTTGAAGTTGCCTAAGTTGTCCATGTTGCCTAGTTGTAAGTGTTCTGCATATATAATCGCACAGGTAAGACCAGGTTTGATGCACAAACTAATGTCCTGTAAATAGGATCATTCAAAAAACTTATCAGATCTAGATCAGAATTAAATCATTTCCACCAAAAATTCCTTCACGATATATCGCTCCCATGCAGCACGTCTGAATGCTTTGCGGCGGTTCAAGCGAATCCGTGAATCGCAAACAACCAACTTAAGTAATTAGCTTTATTTCCACGATTACTTTCCAAAACCTGACAAATTAACGTTTGTAAGGAGACATTTACTATTGTTGCCTTGACTGAGAAAAAATTGAGAATTTTTGGATTTCAGTTTGATGAAACGTTTTCTGTAAATTATACCCAACTTTGGCATAAATATTTCAATAGTCAAAGCAGGAATCCACGCTGAGTGAGTGCATTCCCCTAAAACAATACCACATAGCCCATTATTATTATTATTATTATACCGGCTTTACAGACTTACATTGCCGGAGAGTTAATGCTATGAATGTGTGTGTGGGTATTTTTGCTAGTTTCTTATGATCAAGCATCATACCGCCAGTACTGACTAGTATATGTAGTCTTCTATTCAGTGATATAAAAGACATTAAATTTGATGTCTTCAACGTGTTTCTGTTTTAGAAGTTGTTGGTTTATAGTTGTTGAACACTGTCAAAGAATGACAGACTGACTGAATAGTTGCTACTTGATTTAGACTGATCAGCCATGCGTTGTTACATATACTCAGTCGATGACCTGAAACTGAGAAACTATCTTATGTAGTTATCAAGCGTACCGAAACATCTCAAGACTTGGGATAATTATAAACAATTAATGCTAGACGACAAGATTGCATGTCTCTACCCTGGGTGAGGAAAAGCTGGTTCACCATGATTATCCGTACCAACGGTAGTCTGCGTCCAGTTTTGTCCCTGTACCCTGGGTGAGGAGAAGCCGGTTCACCATGATTATCCGTACCAACGGTAGTCTGCGTCCAGTTTTGTCCTAGCTACCCTGGGTGAGGAGAGCTGGTTTACCATGATTATCCGTACCAACGGTAGTATGCGTCCAGTTTTGTCCTAGCTACCCTGGGTGAGGAGAAGCTGGTTTACCATGATTATCCGTACCAACGGTAGTCTGCGTCCAGTTTTGTCCCTGTACCCTGGGTGAGGAGAAGCTGGTTTACCATGATTATCCGTACCAACGGTAGTCTGCGTCCAGTTTTGTCCTAGCAACCCTGGGTGAGGAGAAGCTGGTTTACCATGATTATCCGTACCAACGGTAGTCTGCGTCCAGTTTTGTCCTAGCTATACCCTGGGTGAGGAGAAGCTGGTTTACCATGATTATCCGTACCAACGGTAGTCTGCGTCCAGTTTTGTCCTAGCTACCCTGGGTGAGGAGAAGCTGGTTTACCATGATTATCCGTACCAACGGTAGTCTGCGTCCAGTTTTGTCCTAGCTACCCTGGGTGAGGAGAAGCTGGTTTACCATGATTATCCGTACCAACGGTAGTCTGCGTCCAGTTTTGTTCCTACCCAGGGTGAGGAGAAGCTGGTTTACCATGATTATCCGTACCAACGGTAGTCTGCGTCCAGTTTTGTCCTAGCTACCCTGGGTGAGGAGAAGCTGGTTTACCATGATTATCCGTACCAACGGTAGTCTGCGTCCAGTTTTGTTCCTACCCAGGGTGAGGAGAAGCTGGTTTACCATGATTATCCGTACCATCGGTAGTCTGCGTCCAGTTTTGTCCTAGCTACCCTGGGTGAGGAGAAGCTGGTTTACCATGATTATCCGTACCAACGGTAGTCTGCGTCCAGTTTTGTTCCTACCCAGGGTGAGGAGAAGCTGGTTTACCATGATTATCCGTACCAACGGTAGTCTGCGTCCAGTTTTGTCCTAGCTACCCTGGGTGAGGAGAAGCTGGTTTACCATGATTATCCGTACCAACGGTAGTCTGCGTCCAGTTTTGTTCCTACCCAGGGTGAGGAAAAGCTGGTTTACCATGATTATCCGTACTATCGGTAGTCTGCGTCCAGTTTTGTCCTAGCTACCCTGGGTGAGGAGAAGCTGGTTTACCATGATTATCCGTACCAACGGTAGTCTGCGTCCAGTTTTGTTCCTACCCAGGGTGAGGAGAAGCTGGTTTACCATGATTATCCGTACCATCGGTAGTCTGCGTCCAGTTTTGTCCTAGCTACCCTGGGTGAGGAGAAGCTGGTTTACCATGATTATCCGTACCAACGGTAGTCTGCGTCCAGTTTTGTTCCTACCCAGGGTGAGGAGAAGCTGGTTTACCATGATTATCCGTACCAACGGTAGTCTGCGTCCAGTTTTGTTCCTACCCAGGGTGAGGAGAAGCTGGTTTACCATGATTATCCGTACCAACGGTAGTCTGCGTCCAGTTTTGTCCTAGCTACCCTGGGTGAGGAGAAGCTGGTTTACCATGATTATCCGTACCAACGGTAGTCTGCGTCCAGTTTTGTCCTAGCTACCCTGGGTGAGGAGAAGCTGGTTTACCATGATTATCCGTACCAACGGTAGTCTGCGTCCAGTTTTGTCCTAGCTACCCTGGGTGAGGAGAAGCTGGTTTACCATGATTATCCGTACTATCGGTAGTCTGCGTCCAGTTTTGTCCTAGCTACCCTGGGTGAGGAGAAGCTGGTTTACCATAATTATCCGTACCAACGGTAGTCTGCGTCCCAGTTTTGTTCCTACCCACCCTGGGTGAGGAGAAGCTGGTTTACCATGATTATCCGTACCAACGGTAGTCTGCGTCCAGTTTTGTCCTAGCTACCCTGGGTGAGGAGAAGCTGGTTTACCATGATTATCCGTACCAACGGTAGTCTGCGTCCAGTTTTGTCCTAGCTACCCTGAGTGAGGAGAAGCTGGTTTACCATGATTATCCGTACCAACGGTAGTCTGCGTCCAGTTTTGTTCCTACCCAGGGTGAGGAGAAGCTGGTTTACCATGATTATCCGTACCATCGGTAGTCTGCGTCCAGTTTTGTCCTAGCTACCCTGGGTGAGGAGAAGCTGGTTTACCATGATTATCCGTACCAACGGTAGTCTGCGTCCAGTTTTGTTCCTACCCAGGGTGAGGAGAAGCTGGTTTACCATGATTATCCGTACCAACGGTAGTCTGCGTCCAGTTTTGTTCCTACCCTGTGTACAGTTTTGTCCCTACCCTGTGTACAGTTTTGTTCCTATCCTGTGTACAGTTTTGTCCCTACCCTGTGTACAGTTTTGTCCCTACCCTGTGTACAGTTTTGTCCCTAGCCTGTGTACAGTTTTGTCCCTACCCTGTGTACAGTTTTGTCCCTACCCTGTGAACAGTTTTGTCCCTACCCTGTGAACAGTTTTGTCCCTACCCTGTGTACAGTTTTGTGCCTAGCCTGTGTACAGTTTTGTCCCTAACCTGTGTACAGTTTTGTCTCTACCCTGTGTACAGTTTTGTCCCTACCCTGTGTACAGTTTTGTGCCTAGCCTGTGTACAGTTTTGTCCCTACCCTGTGTACAGTTTTGTCCCTACCCTGTGTACAGTTTTGTCCCTACCCTGGGTGAGGAGAAGCTGGTGATCAACGGTAGTCTGATGCTCAATGACATTTCATTCATTGGACTACATTACATGATAGTATACATCATAGTGTGTTACCAACGATCAAGACATATCGGAATATAGCCCCCTCTTCACACGTGACCCGTTCTGGGTTCCCTTTGTTTCCTGATTATGGTCGAGAGAAACTTTTTCCTCGAAAACATGTTCCAGTCCTTACCGGTCAATGATTAAACAGGAAGCCCAGAAAGGGAAAAGAACCCAGCGAGATGCATGAGGAGAAAACTGGTTTGCATTAATGAGGTTTGGCGAGGGTGATCGATCGAAGTGGGAAGGAAGTGGAATGAAGAGGGGTAAGGGGCATCAAGTCGTACCTTGCCTCTCTTCTTCTTTACTTCCCCCGGACCCGCACTTCCTCCTTGTACCAAAGGGTATAGGGTGCGTGACGCCTCGACATACGTTCATTGAGAGAATATTAAACAAGTTCATAAAATTAATTAACGGATCGACTAGAATATTGACTTTGGTACTGTTTAATAAATCATAACCCCATATAACTATGCTCCAGTAAAGGTAAAATTATTTGATAATTTAATGGACGTAATTGTAAAAATATCACTTTATATTATATTAAAACGTCAATGTCTAACAAATTAACTCAATAAATACTAAATTAACGTTTACACAACATCTAGCTCCTCTTTCTCTTCTTCA
This sequence comes from Actinostola sp. cb2023, assembly GCA_033675265.1. NCBI lineage: Eukaryota > Metazoa > Cnidaria > Anthozoa > Actiniaria > Actinostolidae > Actinostola > Actinostola sp. cb2023. The sequence continues at coordinate 3,500 of JAUJYZ010000594.1, read as the reverse complement.
TCATCACCATCATAACCATCATCATCATCATCCTCTTCTTCCTCTTCTTCTGCGTTACGAGCACTCATCTGTTCTTGCCGTATCTACGAATCAACAACGAAAGAGCTTCAGTCTTTAAAGAAACTGCTCAACTGCAGCTCGAGACATTCGTTCCTGAACGGCCAATGCAGCGAAGAATTTGTCAAAAACGTTCATCTGCCGGCTGCATGTCGTACAGTCACAGGCAGCCCAACCATTTCTTTATTTTGAGGCTAGTATTAAAACATAATGTGGCATAGCGCGCGGGTAATATACTGGGTGAGCTCCCTGTTTTCTTACCCACGGAATCGCGTGCGGTTCGTACAACAGTGCATATTGTCCAATACTCTGTTGAACATAAACGCATGGAAACGCAACAAGATTTAGCAATCAACAAATAATCGAATAAACAATTGATCAGGAAATGTAATGAATAGTGTGTAACAAGACTGCGGGTCTGCATCGTTTTTGGGACCAGTGGAGCGTATTCAACACAAACATTGCTCAACGCTAGAACCGAAAATTAGTCAACACGGTGAAGACTAAACGTTCTTGTGTACGAAAACTTTCCTTTCTCCTCTCCATCTCTTGCTCAAAACAAGAGGAGGACCGCCAGCAACGCAGGGCAAATTCACGAAAGGCCAACCTCGCTCCTTAATTGCTGACGCAGCGAGCGAGCAAGGAAGCAATTCTAATTCATTCACGTATGCAGAAAAAATCTCGATTTTTACCCGGCATGCAGTTTCCAATAACCATCATGCAATTCTCAAGAACCATCATGCTTTTCGCGCCAACTCCTACATACGATATAGCCTGAAGTGAGTTGTTTTCCTATTCAAGCTTTCGCGTTTCTGATCGGTAAATATCGTGCCAAAATCTGTGTCCCTAATTAATTTGTACATGTGTATGTTTCTTTAGCCGGTATATCCTGACTCGTAAGCCCATCAGATACCGTATCTTGTGCTTTTCGTGGGAATTGTGTAGTTGAAGATCACCGTATTAATTGAGCTGATTAGTGCCGGCTGACCGTGTGTCAGTTTCAAGTGTGAATATTCGCATTGAAATCTCAATTATAAGTAATACATTAGTTATTCATAAGCTATCCAGTTTTTCAAATAGACAAATACTATTCAAAACAAAGAAAGGTAGACTCGCCTAATAATTTGCATACTTGTCACTTGGCATAAAACAAAACATTTCATAACTACAGTAGTCTAAGCTCTCCGGCACCAACTCTTATCCACAACTACTAACATTGCATTCACCGTCAGCATTCACTGCTGTTAGGTAGCCTAGTTTATAGTTATACCTCATTAAACATCTAAAAAGCGAAACAAGAAGAAACCACAATCCCTATACTATAATACTACCGAACAGGATATAGGTATTAACTGGGTGATAACCGTCGCCAAATTACAATAAGGAACTGTGCAATGTATATATATAGAACACCGAATGCCAACCAATAAAGGAGTAGAGAAGTTACAATAACTAGTGTAGCTGGTGTAGCAATGTAGCTATAGTGTAGCAGTGTAGCAATGTAGAAGGGTAGCAGTGTTGCTAGTGTAGCTGCGTAGCTGGTGTAGTTAGTGTAGCTGGTGTAGCTGGTGTAGCTAGTGTAGCTGTGTAGCTGTGTAGCAGGCGTAGCTGTGTAGCTGGTGTAGTTACTGTAGCAGGCGTAGCTGTGTAGCTGGTGTAGTTACTGTAGCTGGTGTAGCTGTGTAGCTGGTGTGGTTACTGTAGCAATGTAGATTTAAGGGTAGCTGTGTAGCTAGTGTAGCTGCGTAGCTGGTGTAGTTAGTGTAGCTGGTGTAGCTAGAGTAGCTAGAGTAGCTGGTGGCTCGTGTAGCTGTGTAGCTAGTGTAGCTGCGTAGCTGGTGTAGCTGGTGTAGCTGTGTAGCTGGTGTAGCTGTGTAGCTGGTGTAGCTGGTACGTGTAGCTAGTGTAGCTGGTGTAGTTGGTGTAGCTAGTGTAGCTGGAGTAGCTGGTGTAGCTGTGTAGCTAGTGTAGCTGGTGTAGCTGGTGTAGCTGTGTAGCTGTGTAGCAGTGTAGCTGGTGTAGTTACTGTAGCTGTGTAGCTGGTGTAGCTGTGTAGCTAGTGTAGTTGTGTAGCTGGTGTAGCAGTGTAGCTGGTGTAATTACTGTAGCTGTGTAGCTGGTGTAGCTGTGTAGCTAGTGTAGCTGTGTAGTTGTGTAGCTGGTTTAGCTGTGTAGCTGTGTAGCAATGTAGCTGTGTAGCTGGTGTAGTTACTGTAGCTGTGTAGCTGGTGTAGCTAGTGTAGCTGTGTAGTTTGTGTAGCTGGTGTAGCTGTGTAGCTAGTGTAGCTGTGTAGCTGGTGTAGCTAGTTGTAGTTGGTGTAGCTGGTGTAGCTGGTGTAGCTGGTGTAGCTGGTGTAGCTAGTGTAGCTGTGTAGCTAGTGTAGCTGCGTAGCTGGTGTAGTTAGTGTAGCTGGTGTAGCTGTGTAGCTGGTGTAGCTGTGTAGCTGCTGTAGCTAGTGTAGCTGTGTAGCTAGTGTAGCTGGTGTAGCTGGTGTAGCTAGTGTAGCTGGTGAGCTAGTGTAGCTGTGTAGCTAGTGTAGCTGGAGTAGCTGGTGTAGCTGTGTAGCTGGTGTAGCTAGTGTAGCTGTGTAGCAGTGTAGCTGGTGTAGTTACTGTAGCTGTGTAGCTGGTGTAGCTGTGTAGCTAGTGTAGCTGTGTAGCAGTGTAGCTGTGTAGCTGGTGTAGTTACTGTAGCTGTGTAGCTGGTGTAGCTGTGTAGCTAGTGTAGCTGTGTAGTTGTGTAGCTGGTGTAGCTGTGTAGCTAGTGTAGCTGTGTAGCTGGAGTAGCTGGTGTAGCTAGTGTAGTTGTGTAGCTGGTGTAGCTGGTGTAGCTAGTGTAGCTGGTGTAGCTGTGTAGCTAGTGTAGCTGTGTAGCTGTGTAGCTGTGTAGCTAGAGTAGCTGGTGTAGCTCGTGTAGCTGTGTAGCTAGTGTAGCTGCGTAGCTGGTGTAGTTAGTGTAGACTGGTGTAGCTGGTGTAGCTGTGTTAGGCTGGTGTAGCTTGTGGAGCTAGTGTTATCTAGTGTAGCTGTGTAGGCTGGTGTCGCTAAGTGTAGCTGGTAGCTGTGTATCTAGCGTAGCTTGTGGTACAGTGGTTTGCTAGTGTAGCTTGTGGTAAAATTTTTTTATATTTTCAAAGAAACGGGTATAAACCGAGTTGATAACCGTCACAAAAGTTTTCATAAGGAACTGTGGCAATCTATCTCGTCTTTATTGTACTCGCGGTCATGACTATCGTACGATATGTGTTCGCACAGCTAAGGATTTTGTCGTGGTTTTTTACAATAAACATAATGCAATTACAAAATAGCTATGGTTATAATAGCCTGCGTCACAGCCGGTTCAATCGAGGATTTCAAACCGGCTGTGACGCCAGGGTTTTGGTTGGTTAATCATGCACCCGAAAACGCTTAATTTATTTTCGTTCCTGCTCTTTGGTTTGATA